>OZ025291.1:27311429-27573929 GCA_964019185.1 Maratus speculifer
TTGTCGAAATATTGCGAAAACAAGCGACTGAATTCGTCAATAGATCGAAAAAAGGCTAATTCCGTCAATAGATAAATAAAAAACAAATTTCGTCAAAAAGGCCCAGAATCCCCCCCCCCCCCCATAATGCCGGAAGTGGATTCCCCATCCCTTCTCTTTTTGAAACCTTTCAGAAAATAAGCTGTAAACTTCAGATTTTTTTTTTTCTTTTTAACTCAGATTTACCACTGCAATACTTTCTAAAAGCACACAAACAAGTGAAAAACTGCTTATTACACATTCTTCATTTCTGCTGACAAGTCTACCAAAATATTTCTTATGTTATGAAATTATTGTTATCTATTAAAGTGTTTTAAAAAGAAAGAAACTAATTTATAGCGAAAGAAAACATTTTTTTTCTTCTTTACTTTCTCTTTCTCTCAACGCCCCTACCTCATTAAATAAAAAGAAAAAAAAATTTGCACACGATATGTGCATCGGAATTACATTCGGCACAAAAAAGAGATTTTAAAATGTCTCTATCACTCCCTGTAACATTTCCAACTGAACAGACAGATTCGCTCGTTGATAAATGATTGTTCATTTTTGGAAGTGGCGCATGCGCAGACAGGGGCGTAGTTAACAATTTATTATTATTTCGCAAGAGGAGAAGATATCGAATTCCAAACAAGGGTGATTCCCAACGTTTTAGCTTACATTTCAACTGAGATTTATTGAAAAATAAAATTTTGAGCATGATGGATTGATATATCAGTATTTTACTTTTAATATTATATCAATATGAATAACTTTAATAATTTTTCGAAAATAATTTTATGTGCATTCATTTAGTTTTAATTAAAACTTTATGAAAGAATGTATTCTTTAAATGTTTAATTTCTCTTAAAATAATCTTAATTTATATGATAGTTTATATGATAATTATTTTTCCTGTACCTTATTTATTTATTATTAAAAATGATTTACTTTTTGCCCAATAAAAACTGTTTATTTCCCGTATTTGTATCCATTTTTCGAAGAATTCTTATAGAAATTTATATTCTATAGAGAAAGCGCAGGATTTGGAACAGTCAGATAGTTACAATATAACCACTGGTGTAGTCGTAAAAAAAAACAAAGGGCATATGCTCAAGTCAAGGGTATGTCAATACTCCCGTATACCCTCCACCTACATCCCTAATTATAACTTGTCCCATGATGTAATTTTCTTATCCGTACACTGTAGCAGTGATGCCGCTGGACTTGAAAAATCCTGGGTCCCGGGAACCCAGGACTTCTAAAATTCTGGGTCCCTTTTTCAAAAAAGTGGGTCCCCACTAATAAATCATATTTTAAGACGCAAAAATTCAACTTGTTCATTTGCAAAAGAAAAGTTAAATGCAATAATTATTGTTTTAATTAATGTATAAATAATTAAAGCCAATATTATTATTATTTTTTTAACTATTAAGAGATATTTACTTTACTTTTTTAAAAAATAAATGTGCAAGATACAAATTATAAAATAATGCTTATTTGAGTTTATAAGATAACAGGTATCACTATTGTTCACATTTTTTTTAAAAAGGGGTAAAACTGATTTATTGAAAAAGACATTTTTTCTAAAAAAGAATACTTTTCAAAATAATCAGAACAATCAAAAACAGATTGTGAAGCAGGAAAATCTGTTTTTGGAGCAGAAAAAAAAAAAAAAAAAAAAAAAAAAAAAAAAAAAAAACTTTGGAAGCAGGGAAGTTAGTTTTTGGAAAAGAAAAATTATATTCTATCATTAAATTTTTTTCGTACCCCTTTGACGAAAATTGCATTTTAAAGCTATTTTTTCACGAAATTTGCCGTTTTTTCGCGATATTTTGACGAAAATTGCCGGTTTTTTTTCGCGATATTTTGACGAAATTTGCCGTTTTTTCGCGATCTTTTAACGAAATGAGCCGTTTTTTCACGATCTTTTGACGAAATGTGCTATTTTATCACGAGTTTTTGACGTAAATTGCTGTTTTCGCGAATTTTTTGACAAAATTTGTCGTTTTATAACGATTTTTGGATGAAATTTGTCGTTTTTTCGCGATTTTTTGAGGAAATCTGCTTTTTGTTCGAGATTTTGTAGTAAAATTAGTCATTTTTTGCGAATCTTTTGACGAAATTCTCCGAAAATTATGCGTTATTTCGCGATTTTTTTAACGAAATTTGTCTTTTTTGCGACTTTTTGATGAAATGTGCTGTTTTTTCGCGATCTTTTGACGAAATGTGCCGATTTTTTGCGATCTTTAGACGAAATGTGCCATTTTATCACGATTTTTTCATGAAATTTGCCGTTTTTCGCGAATCTTTAGACAAAATTTACCGTTTTATCACGATTTTTGGACGAAATATGTCGTTTTTTCGCGATTTTTTGAGAAAATCTGCCTTTTTTCGGGGTTTTGTAACAAAATTAGTCATTTTTTTTCCGCAAAATTTTTGACGAAATTTGCCGGAAATTATTCGTTTTTTCGCGATTTTTTAATGAAATTTGCATTTTTTGCGAATTTTTGACGATACGCGTCTCGCGGGACGCGTAAGCTCCATTTTTTTAGGTCCCGTCGCTGATTTTTTGCGTATTTTACGCGCTATAGCGCGTCCGCGGCATCCCTGCTGTAGTAGCGTTTACCAACTTTTTTTCTGTCACATATCCCTTTCTTAGGCTTTTCATTTCGGAGCATCCCCATGTCTTATAAATACGCCTCCCCCCTCACCCCCTCTCAGCTAGACAGCGCAAACATGCTTTTCTTCATTAGCAATCTTATTACGACCATATAATCAATACAAATCACATTTCTAACATTTTTGTAACTTTATTAACCATTTTTTGCGATTTCACCGATATTCTTTTCATGTATCCACCGCCAGTGTTGAATTCAGGGGATGGCTCGGGGGGAATCGGGCATTCCCGCTCACTTCCCCCGGAGCAATGAAATTCCCCCCCCCCCGGAAAATTTTTAGATTTTGTGTTTGCAATTGTAGCCCCCCTCGCAGTACCAGAAATCCCTCCCGGAGAAGTGCCTGAATTCAACAACGCCCGCAGCAGTCCCGCCTCATACCCCAGTTTGGGAACCGCTTCACTGTAGGGAACTAACTTTCTCCCAAAATATATTTCACAAAATAATACTTATTAACGATATTAATATATACAATACTTAGTTCCTATCTCGATTTTCTTCTTATGTAACACGTTGTGTGTGTGTTTGATTTAGTTATCTCCATCTTCCTCCCGGGACACGAGCGGGGAAGCAAATTCTTCTGGAACGGCAAGCACCGAGGTGTTTTCGGGCGAATGGTCGTGAGATGTCAATACTCTTTTCTTTCGGCAGGAAGACACGCTTTGATTCCCTTCGTTTGTTTCCAACTTCTTCTAATTAGATGAGATACACTTCTGCTGCCATAATCGAAGGAAGATTACACACATCGAGGGCGTGGCACGCCCCGAACCTTCCTGTCGAACTGCCCGGAGGGTTTCGTTATCGCAGAAAAGGATGCCTTTGTTTAGTTTTGCTTTTTTTTTTCAACTCCTGCTCCAAGAACTGAAAGAAAACTTAATTGAACGCCAGCCATTTTCATCAGAAGAGTTTCACATTTTCACGCAATTATGTCCAAATATTGTATTAAGTTTCATACATGATTAAAACATTGATATATTATCAGAGATTGTTACGTTCCTCATCTCGTGATGGTGGGATGCGTGCGTCCAACTTCTATATATGCGTGTCAAAACATGAGAAATCTGGTGTTTTCGTTTGTTGTTTTTACATTCCTCATAATAATATGCTGTTGTGCCACTGGCAATTATTCTTTCTGTCGGTTCTGTCAATATATAGATACTTTATAGAATAAAATGATTTCTTCCAAAATAATATATTCTTTAGTAAGAAATCATTTGGGTTGATTCATCGATAGATAATGCTCTTATGTAATAAAATTAATTTATATTAAACGTTACTATTATTAAGTTATAAAAATATAATTTAATAGCAAAAAGTTATATTGAAAATATAACTTAATAGCAAGTGAAAAATAAAGATATGAGGTAATAATAAAATATATTGAAAATTTAATTGAGCTCAGTCATTTTCGCCTGAGTATTATTCCATTTTTATGCAGTTATGTCCGAATATTGCACACTATTTCATTTACGATTAAGATATTGATGCATTATTAGTTGTTAGGTTCCTCATCTCGTGATAGTCTCCACCTCTCTGGCTTTCTCGTTTTTTTTTTCTTTTTTTAATGCACATATATTTATCTAATAATGATGATAAAGAAATAGAGTTTGAAAAAATTGTCAAAAACGCGGTGTATGATCTTTTTTCTTCATTACTCGACACTGTTAAGTTCAGTATTGAATTCAGACACATTTCAGGAGAGACTTCTGTGACTCCCGGGGGGGGGGGGTTGCATTTTTTCACCACTGAAAATACAAAATCTCACATTCTCCAGAAGGGGGAGTTCATTGCTTTGTGGGGGAATATCCCCCGTCGGGCCTGATTCAACACTGGTTAAGTTTTCTGCAATTTATGTAGAAAAAATTTAAAAATTCTTTGTGCTGGATTTGAAATATCTTTCTTGAGTCTCAGAAAAAAAAAAAAACATAGTATACTTTTAAAACACTTTTATAACTTATATTTAGTTAGAATTAATTGCTAAAATTAATCCTATGTACATGATTTCTCTTCCTGATTTCATTACTTCATTTTGTTAATGGTGATTTTGTATATGATGTTTTCCAATTCATCGTAGAATGCTAAATATGAATAAATTTTCTCCGTGTTTTTGAAGCCATAAAAAGTTATTTTCCTAAGCACTTTTATAACCGAAATCTAATTAGAATTAGCCATTCAAAACATAAGAAGATAACCATTTATCTTGGAGCTTTATGCAAATGAATGAAAACAAAGTTGATAGAGATTTATTTCCAGGAGCATCATTATGATTTTGGATTCAAGATTTGTACGATCAAGTCAGTAGTGTAGAGATTTACAAATGATCATGAATCTTCAGATTACCTTGGTTGTCAGATTTCATTCAGGGCTATCTACCGGCAAAATAGATCGAGGTGCAGTGAGAAAAATAAACTTGTTTTTAGATTTCACACTTTGTTTTCTGTAATTGAATGCCTCATACCCCTATTAGATCAAGGGTGTAAAAAAATGAGAGTTTATGGGGTTCCCATTAAAAGAAAAAAAAAATTGTAAGTCACATGAGCTGCTCCAAAATATGTTGTTTTCTGCCTTCAAATTTTGATTATGCCTCTCTGAAAAAATATTGCGGTTGTATTTAAGAAAAAAAAAAAAAAAAAAAAAGCTATAAAAATTTATTACATTTTTATTAATAAATTTTCAGAGGATACAACGTAATCCTGTGCGAGTGCGAGTACATGGAAATTCTACTTAAAGTCACCTAAAACCCGAATTGGAAGAAAATTAATCCATATTTTAATACAGTTACGGAAAAATAGTCGGAAATTGTGTATCTAATATAATTTTTATTATTATTTTGAGAAATGAACAGATACATATAGTAATATAATGATTAATGGTCTGATATCCAGTTATTTTTACACCTGAAAAAAACATATTCTAGACATTTAAAAAAAAAAAAAAAAAATCGAGTTAGCTTTGAACCCGACCAACAGCAAAAAAAAAAAAAAAAAAAAAAAAAAGTTACGTCATCGCGGCCTGATTTGAAACACGGATTGAGTGGGGTTTATCGACAAAATATTTGTAAAATATGTACTTAAATTTATAATTTTGTGTTAAAATTGGAACTGAGCAAGATTTTTAAATATATGTTTAAAAAAGAGAGAAAAGAAGAATATGTAGAAAAAAAGAAATTAAAAGTATATTACACAAAAAAAATAATGTTTATTAATTTCCTGAAGAGATATTTTAAAAAATACGCATTCATCACACGACCTTAGTTTTAACATTGGCGGAGGGAATTTAAAATCTCGTTGACCAATAGCATTAAATTAATATTTGGAACTCCCAACCAAATATTAATTTAAGGCCAACCATGTCCAACCATGCTTATTTCTTACAAATTAATGATAAAGTAAGATTTCAAAGTAGTTTAGGCGATGTAACTAGCATGAATTGTAATGGAAATACCATTATATGCCCATATACTCGGGAATTGCCTTTTTTTTTTTTTTTTTTTTTTTTTTTTTTTTTTTTTTGTGAGTGATAAATTACTAATATTGTTGTATACTTATTTTAGAATTTGTTCCCCTAAACTCTCCGTTATCACATAAATTTGATACTAGTAATTCTCTGAAATTCAGTATTTTAAATCTACCTCTCACATAATTAAAAAATTGATTTTTATTTATTTATTTTTTGAATTAACACTTATTTTGAACGATTAAATGCTCTCGTAAATTTATTAATTATTTGCGAGAATATTTAATGCTCAGTTTATTTGAAAATGACTATTTCAGGCATGTCACTTGCAATTATTTTTAATTCGATCTCGCTCACTTTTTCACAACAAAAATCTTTCCGTACATTTTGATAACATGCCAAATAGAAATTTAGTACAAAATTTATTTTTAAAAATGATGGTAGAGGTCTGCACGGGCCGGAATTTCCAGGCCCGGCCCGGCCTGGCCGTTGTAAAACTCAAAAGTTCGGTCCGGGCCCGGCCCGGCCCGTTTAAATTTTTGTATTTTAGGCCCGGCCCGGCCCGCACAAAAATCAGCGAAAACAGGCCCGGCCCGGCCCGGCCCGTTTTGGCCCGTTACAATTTCTACGATTTCTAAAAAATTCAGATTTTTACCATATAACTAAGATTCCTTTAAAGAATACTGCATACATATCTATGGAATGATTTTACAGTATATTTTACAGCAAATACACATTAACAACATTAATGATTACTTAGATTCTTAGGCTTTCAACATTCGAATAAAGATTCATTAAAAAAATAATATGGCTTAGAATAAAAGAAAAAAGAAAGAAAGCTAAAAACATGGTTAATTTTGAAGCTGTTTAATAAAAAAAGATTTATAAATATATTTCTATATCATTTTATTATAGATTTCAAATCTAAATTCATTCTTAAATTCAAAGAAGCTCCTTTCTGATACATTTCTAAATTCATTTTTTTTTCTCAAAAACGCATAAGATTAGCAGATATCTTTATTCAGAAACTATATAATCGAATGGCGTTATCCATTTTTTGATACAAGCAATTTAAGAATACTGCAAACAAATAAAATACTGTGATAATTAGCGTTTTGAATAGAATTTCCGGAAGCAATAGCAAGGGAAGGAAGAAAAACCTGCAATCATTTGAGAAACTATTATAACTCAACAAGGTTATACAAGTATTTTATTTACCAAAAATGAAAAACGCTATTCGATTCCAAATCCCTTCAATAGTTAGGCTTATCACTTTTATACTTTTACAATTTAAAATTAATCAGAAAATGTGTCAAACTTCCGATTATTGAAAAATTAATTTAAAAATCATCAAGAAGTATATACCCGAAGACTAAGCTAACATAAGTTCTTTATCGCTGTTAATAATTTTACAAATAATGTTTTCTGCCAATAATTAAGTCTAGTACCGGTCCGGCCAGTCTATATGTAGAAAAATAGTGCAAGCGTGATCTCGGGTCGGCATGAGTCAGCTAAAAAAATATTAAAACGGGTTACACATAATGTAATTCTCCGATGCCGATACACTGTGCATTTTATATTGATGCTGTCAAACTAGTGGCTGGCCACATTTATACTTATTCTCGTTAAAACCATTTTCGTTGAAAATAGCTCATATTTTATCGTTTCTGCCTAAATCTTCAAAACGGGCCGGCAGGCCCGAAAATTTTTTTTTATCAGCCCGGCCCGGCCCGTCTGGCCCGTTCAATTTTTTTTGCCGGCCCGGCCCGGCCCGGCCCGTTTATGTTATTTGTCGGCCCGGCCCGGCCCGTTGAAAAAACTATTCTAAATCTGCCGGCCCGGCCCGGCCCGTGAGAAAATTCGAAACGATTCCGCCGGGCCGGGTACGGGCCACGGGCCAGGCCCGGGCCCGTGCAGACCTCTAAATGATGGTGCAAATAGAATTTAAAATAGTAGCCAATTTCAGTGCTATTACTTGGATTTCTCCCATAATTTTTAAATTGGTGCATAATTGGTCAATGTAGTTTTTTTTTTTTTTTTTTTTTTTTTTTTTTTTTTTTTTTTTTTTTAAATTCACAAATGAGTTAAACATTAAAAATACTTATGTTAAAACATGTTCCCTAATTATAGTAACAAAGGTTTATATTTATTAAATTTAAATTACACAAAAAAGGACATTAAAGAATTATTTATATTTAAATAACTCTTTTGATTTAATTTATAATTGAATTAACTATTATAACAAAAAATAGCTTATTATTTTTCTCTATTAAAAAGAAACATCGCGTGTGTAGCGGGTAGGTTTATTAAATGACACAAGGAAAATGCATTTCAAACGAGTTATAATTTACTTCTAAAATTATGGAATTAAACTCCATTAAAATTGCCTTTCCCCTTTTCAAAACAATATTTACTCAATATTTGAACTCGGTCGAATTTTAAAGTTGCTATTTAGAAAAGAATTAGTCGTTCAAAACTGGAAAAGTCATTTATTTTGAAACAGTATAATTGCATTAAAAGAAAAAAGTGATGATGATATTTTCTAGGAGCATCATTATAGTTCTGCATTCAAAATTGTATGGACAAACCAGTAATTTAGAGTTACAAATGATCATAAATCTTTAAGATTACCTTGATTTTCAGATGTGTTTTAGAGTTATCTACCAGAAAAATAATTTCATGAAAATATTCAACATATAAAACATTTTACACTTCGTTTTCTTTAATTGGTTGTATCTTTTGCACTTTTCAAGACGGAAGATTTTATATAATTAAAAACGAGCGCAGTTTTAAATTTACAAATAAATAATTTAAGGAAATTATGTTAAACTTTAATCCACAATTAGAACTAAAAGCTTTAGATTAATTTTGTGAATATAATGTTTGTTAAAAAATATTAATAATACTTTTTTAAAATATTAGATCACATTAAAACGGTTCTCAAGTCCATTGATCAACAAGCGCGAAATTTCCTGACTTACTTACTGACACATTTTTAAACGTAAAAGCACAAAATGGGCAGAACTGATTATAAAAACAATTTCGGAATTGAATCTCGTTTTTCATTTATTTTGATAAATAACTTATTTATCGAGTTATAAGCAATTTTGGGTCACGTGACAACCATTTTTTTCTCTTCGCCGAAAATTAGGTCCAAACGCCCATTACGACAATATTTTCTGAAAGGTCGTTTGCGTTTACCGAAAAATGGAAAATTCTTTCGATCACATTCTTTCTGAGTAACATTATTTGCCAATTTCATGCGTATCTGAGCAAAAATGAATTCAAACTTTTGTCATAAAGGTGCCCCTTCAGATTTGAGAACAGCCCTAAAGCAGGGATGTGTTTAGGAAAATTTTTTGTCCTTTAAAGGATCCTTCACAAAATAATTTATCCCTAAACAGGAACCTTTACAAAACATTTTATCCCAAAACAGGACCCTTCATAAAATTGTCTCTTAAATAAATCTTTCACAGAATTTTTCACAAATTTAATCAAAAATTAAAAATAAAATCTTTACTGTAAATAAACAGTTGAACTCAGTAAAGTACATATTACTTAGCTTTTATTTTTTTATGTGAAGGATATAATACCTGAATACATCAATAATTTAAAATTCACAAAATTATTACTAGAATTTTCACATGTAAGAAAAACTTCACAATTTCACAAAAACAGGACCCTGTGAGAAATATCTGGACAGACTTCTCCCTAAAGCCTTAATATTTAATTTCTATTTTAAAATTGAATTTATCAAAAAAAAAAAAAAAAAGAAACAATTGCATAACAGAAGTTTTCAATTTCTTAAATAATATAAACCGGCTTTCCTTACCTTCGCCTGTATCTTTATTTTCTCTTCAAATTGCCCTTTCATTTTTGAATTTGTAACTTCAATTTTCCACCATTAATGTATTTTAGAGGAAAAATAAAATAAAATAGAAAAGGCTATTCAAAACTTATGATAGTCATTCATTTATTTTTGAACGGTGTGTAAATGATTTCGAACACAATCTGATAGAGACTTATTCCCTGGAGCATCATTATGGTTATCTGCATTCAAGATTATACAATCAAGTTAGCAGTTGAGACTTACAAGTGATCATGAATCTTAGAGATTACCTTGCTTGTCAGATCTGTTTCAGGGCTATCCTGTGGGGGAAAAAAAAAATAGATTTAGGTGCTCTAATGAAAATAAACTCGTTTTAGATTTCACCCTTTGCTTTCTGCAACTGATAGCCTCATTCTCCTGTTTTTAAGAAGAAAGGTTTTTTTTTTTAAATTATTGAAAACAAGTAGTTTAGTTTTTAATTTGCAAATGAAGAATTAAAAGAAGATAAATTAAACATTTTTCACAGTTGGCCCCTTCGCGACGGGAGTCTTTTACGAAATTTTTAATGTTTTGTCACCGGTTTTTAAAAATAGAAATTTGTGCCATCTAAAATCAAGAAATTGCTCCAATTAAATAACACAAATTTTACAGTAAAATTTTATTGGTGGGGATACAAGATTTTTTTTAAACCCTTTTTGCGGCATGTATAGGTGTCGCTCGTCTCCAAACGGTTAAAAATAACAAATTTGAATTGGTTAGATTACATAAAAATATATTAAAAATTTGAAGTTAAAAAAAGAAGACGAAAACTATGTTATTATTATCATTATTATAACTGGATTAATTTTTTAAAAAGGCGGGAAATGTTGTTTTTTTTTTTTTTTCCTGAGAGAGAGAAATGTTAAATAACATGAAGAAGATACATTCAATCAAATAATAATTTTTAAGATTCAGAACCATTTGCATTAATATAAAATGATTTTCTCGTAGAGTAATAAAACCATAGAATTATTAAGTAACACAAGGGAAATAAATTTCAAGCAAGTAATTATTTTTTTAAATTCTTTATATCCCGATTTGTAAATCAGAAATTTGCTCAACAATTTTAAGTAAAACTAATTTAATAAATCGGTAGTTAGTGTATTTTTTTTCTGAGGGGGGGGGGGGTAAAATATTTATAAGAATAATTAGATTTAATTAAAAAACTGCATGGGAACCTCGATTCTTACAAGAACAGTGTAAATGTATTGAGAATCTATATGATTATTATAATATTGAGAAGAAATATCTGTAACAGAAAAGTGTTTTGTAGCTGCAAGTTTTTTGTATAACATTTTTAATAGAAGAGAAGCTAAATCCATGTGTAAATGGTTGAGAAAACAACCACATAAAAAATATTCAGCATCAACTGTTTCACTATGCTTTCTAAATAGGATTGAATAAATTATTTTTATTGAAAAGTGCAAGCTAGTTTTATTAGTTGAAGAACTAAATAAATGTTACATTGAATTTTCTTTAATGGCACTTAAGAGTCCCGTCGGAACATAAAGAGTTAAGATACTAAATACTTTCCATTAAATTTCCTCCCCCCCCCCATTTTTTAAAAACCCACTTATTTGGTTAACATCTCAAATCGTAATTTCGAATTTTGTCCACAATTCTAATTGAGAGGTTCAGAAGTCAATTTACTTAACTCTATTTTTCTAGAAATTCAGGTAATAATAGGGCTGAAAATTTTCAATATATTTATACAGTGCTTTTGATTATAAGACAATTAATGAGAATAATCAAAATATGTTGAAAAAAATAGCATGTTTTTATATAGATTAATAACTTGAAATGTTTATGATGTGTTTTATGTTATTAATGTTTTAAAGGAGCATTTTTATTTGATGGAGTTAATCGGATTGACTTCTGAAAGCCTCAATTAAAGCAGTTATCGAATATTTTTCAACACTCAAAAATACGAATATTTCTGTCACATTTTCTAGCCCATTTTTAAATTTAAAAGCATGTTCTTTGCTGACATGATTATAGAAGTGATTTTTAATCTAATAGTTTTTATTAGATAAATGAATTATACTTTGAGTTATAAATGATTGTTATCAAAAGACATCATTTTTTTTCCCCTTAACCTGCGATGTCGCGTTCGGAAATTCAGTTCAAAACGCCAACTTGGGCAACATTTTCTGAAAAATCTACTGTCTTTATCGGAAAATAGTTCAATTGCTTGAATTCTTAATAAAAACACCTGACGATTGGATGCGTTTGCAAACAAACAGAAAGTAGCCAGTTTGTATTTGAAGACAACTTTAAGAAAAGAATTAGCCAATCAAAGTTAAGATCATTATGTGTTTTGGAATTGTATTTAAATGATATAAAAAATAAATTTTATTGAGCATTTCCCACAAGCTTCATTGTGATGCGTACTGAATGAAACCGGCAGTTGAGACTTACAAATGATCGTGAATCTTTGTGATTACCTTGCTTGTCAAAACTGTTTCAGGGCTATCTAATGAAAACATAGATTTAGGTGCGCTAATGAAAATAAACTTGTTTCGGATTTCACCCTTTGCTTTCTGTAATTGATAGCCTCCGAACTTTTGAACATTCGTTGCTTTTTTTTTTTTTTTTTTTTTTTCTTTCTCTCAGTATGTTTTTTAAAAAGAGTAGGGGTGATTTTTAAGTAATGATGGTAGCTCTGGGTTCTAAGTTACATATGAACTAATGATCTAACTTCGAAGAAAAGAACATTGATTTATTTTTACTTTCTTCTATCTTCCATAAGAGAACATATTGTATTCGAAATTTTTTCGACTTCCGTTTTTTGACGTATTTACACGTTTTAGGGGTCAGAGTTAAAAAAAAAAAAAACCGTATGTCGCTACTGTACCATTGAAAAGTGTATGAAGATATGCATAGAATTGAACCAATTTTTGTGTATGTTTTTGACTGTGACAAGCATGTCCTCCTTCAATTTTGAAATATTCCGCCGAAAGAGAGCGCTGTAATAGCGATTTTTGTGCCTTTTTCAATGCTGTACCAGCAAAAAGTGTATGAAGTTAGCATAGATTTGAACCAAATTTTTTGTGTAAGTGTTTGGCTACAGTGTCTAGAAGTGTATAGTGTGGAATACAACAGGTGAAGCCGTATCCAAGGTGAAAATAGCATTTTCAGCAGAGGGCACTATGATCTATTTATTACGCCGAATGAATAGAAATCTTGTGTGCTTTTAGATACCTATAATGCAATTTTAACTATGAGAAACTTATTTTTGAAAAATAAATTTTGCGAAACACAGAAGTAAAAATATTTATTTACATTAGGAATGAACGAAAATTATTTTAAATTTATTGCATTGATTCAGGGATGTATTTTTAATTATTTTCACACCACTTATTTTTAGATGTTATAATTAATTCTTATTGTTTACACTTTCACTCATTAAATTCGATGATAGCTTCGTCTTAAATAACGTAACATTTTGTATACATTCTAAAACATTACAGACAGGGCCTGATTACTGCACAGGCCAATGAAGCCATTTCCTTCGGCCTACTGCTTCTGAGGGCCCCGAATTGGATAAAATGATTTAGAAAAAGAAGTCTCAAAAATGCAGTTCCTGCAATTATTTTCTAAAAAGACAAAATATATTTTGGTTGACTTTGCAATTGTACCATAATATCTCCTCTATACTCGCCTCCCCCCCCCCCCAAAAAAAAAAAAATAAATAAATAAATAAAAATAAAAAAGGAACTATTTCGTTGCGAGGGATCCTGAAAAAATGCTGGGTTTTGGGCCTTGCACAACCTCAATCGGGCTCTTATTATAGATACATGCGATTTTCACATTCTATTTACTTCTAGACACTGTAGTTTGGCTATGGCTAGTTGATTCTCCCTGAATTTGTAAAAAAATCTGCCAGAAGGGGGGGAACTCTTAAGAGTAATGTCTATGTTATTTTAACTCACTGTTAAAAATACCTACCTCATTTTTAACTGTGCTTTTAGTATGTGCAGAGATAAAGGATGTTAACATCAGAAGTATTATATATGATGGTTTTTATCTATTTTCTGAAAACCAGGAAATCTGGATTTATCCTCTTCTAATCTAATATTAATTGCCTAAATACAATTTTATTATTTATAATATTAAATGCATATAATCTAAATGTTCCTTATATTGGATTGATTGTTGTTATTTTTCTTTGCAGTGTGATAGGTTTATGGTTCCTTATGAATTTGGAAGATTATCTCCATCCTTTCCTACATATGTGCCTCTGCTTGCGTTTCCTCGTACATGTATTATGAACTCAGAGGAAGTGAGTAGTCGTTCCATTTTATAAAATTCGTGTTACACACAGTTTTGTGTGAAGTTTTTGTGTTCTTGTTTCATTCAAAGCCTGATTAACTGTATTTGGGCCTAAGGCTCACAGGTCATATCGAACGAATCGTGTTTCAGTAAAAAATTATATTACAATTATTTTTCTTAGAAATCAGGGGCCCCAACTCAAGCGTTTCTTGAGTGGGTGTTCATCGAGGGCATAGTTTGAAATATAGTATGCGGGATCGCGCGATTTACACTCAAAGGGAAGTCCAACATATCAAAAATGTTGAGCAGTATTTTTACCTGTAAATTCTTTCACAGACATATGATTTACATATATAAAAAGATTTATTATATAAAAAGATTACACATATATCACTGTATAACACATAACAAAGATATACACATATATAAAAAGATATATACAAAACAGGTAAAAACTTTTCAAAACATTAAATAAAATGTTAAAAATTAAAAAAGTTTTCGTATCTCTTAGAATGTTATAGACTCTGATGAAGGCCAGTTCAGTTCCCGAAACTTGTCTGCTTTAGATTTTTTGAAATTTATTTAATGTCTTGAAAATTTTTACCTGTTGTGTGTAATACGTCTTTCAGTAAGTAATTTGATGTATGCACGATTATTTCGAGACGTAATAGTCCTTCAATCTATTTAGACCTACGAATATATGATCAAATTTCTTGGAACTCCGCGAATTTTATTCTTTTGGAGAACAAAGTTCGCGAATTTTCCTAAATCATTTTGTGAATCGATTGCGAAAAAAAGTGGAAAATTCTTCAAACAATTGTCAGAAAAAATGTCCTTTATTTCTTTAAAGATCTCAGAAACAAATAATGATTACCTTCAGTTGGTTGTTGAATAAAATATCTTATTTCGAAAAGAGTTCAGAAAGAAATCGTGAATTTCGTCAAAAGACTGCATAAAAAATCACGATTTTCGATAAGATATCGAAGGAAAAATATTGCAAACTTCGTCAAGACGTCGCAAAAACGAGTAGTTAATTTTGTTAATTGGTCGCGAAAAGATGTCACAAATTTTACCGATCGGTCACGCAAAATTGTTGCGAATTTTGAAAATTAGTCAGGTAAACTACCGCAAACTTCAGCAAATAACTGAGTAAAAACACCAATTTCGTCAAAGGGTCCCGTAAAAGCGTATTACTACGGAATAAGATTACTCCATAATATTACGGAAAGAAAAAGCGAATTTCGTTAAAAGATCGCCAGCGCAAATTTCATCAAAATATCGCCGAAAGAAAACACGAGTTTCGTCAAAGGATCGTGCTAAAAATCGCAAAATTCGTCGAAAGATTTCGGTAAAAAATGTGAATTTTGTGGAAAGTTCGCTGTGAAAAGTGCAGATTTAAACAAAGAATTATGACAGAAAAGCGTGAATTATGATCGTGAGAAATAATTGTGAATATCGTGAAATTATCGTGGAAAGGAAAGTCGCGAATTTCGTCACAATTTACTTCACTGAGCTAAAAAATTGGAATAGATTTCCTTTTACAAGAACCAAAAAAAAGTACTACAAAACGAGAAGAAACTCTAAATATCTTTGTAATAACTTAGCCCTCAATAGATTATAAGCTAAGAAGTAGGCAGCGTGTGTGCCGCACGGCAAATAATCCAGGCAAGAATATTTAAAGGAGAATCTATTTATTATTCGTAGAACACAAAAGGTCCTCTGGATAAATATTTACAGCATTTAAATTATAAATAAGCACATAGGCTCTTTGACCAACCAGCTTCAGCTAAAGTTCAGTTTGAGTTCTGTAAATACAAAGTTCGTGATTAACGCAAAGTCTCGTTAACTTACACACAATGTAGAAGTAGAAAAAGTCACAGATAACTCTGTTATCAAACCTCTCAAGACGACAGTTATCGCTGTCTCTCCTGGCGAGAGTACACTCCGCGATTCTGCATCGGGGTCTGCGATCAGATCACCTTCTTAGATCCTCTGGCAGGATCTGCTTTTTTCCAGCTCTCAATCCGAGCTGCTTCACTTATCCGAGAGAACACTTCAAGCTCACCGCTGTGCTCTGCTCTGCGAGAACGCACACTCTCTCTCTCCTTTTCTTCTGATCCAAGTCCTCCTCTAGACTTCCCCTTAGAGGTCACAAACCAATCATGAACATTAATGATCTTTTCTCATTAAATGAACACTGAGCTCGACATATAACAGGAGGTCCGACTCTGCGGTCAGTCGTCTGCTAGCCGAATTACAACCCGGAGAAGCATAGTAGGCAAGAGAGAAAAAATAGTCCGCTTTTTCAATGTTAGACATAGGAGAAATCTCTTTATTATTATCCCAATTTATTCTTCACTAATTAAGTAAATTATAAAAACAATGAGAGTAAGTGATCTATAAGAACAGGAACTACCCGATTAGTACTTATTTAGCAGAAATATTTTTAATTAAATTGTTTATAAACCCCATCTTTCACATCCATTCGAAATCGGCAGATAATGTTGTTTTGAAATTGGCATTTAATTATCCGGCTTTTTTATTATCCGAATATGTATTTTTATTTTATCATTTCTGAACGAAAGAATGCTTTGTTTTTATCATTATGTTTATAGTTTTAAAGAACAATTTACAAATTAATTTCAACAAAATAAAGCTTCAAATTTTAATCAAGGGGTTTTAAGTAACACAAAAATTTCAGAAGTATTAAAACATAAGGTAATTTTTAATATAATAAATGTATTTATACATATGTTTTCATAGTTTCAATGCGCATTATTATCGCCGTAAAACAAAATCTAAAGGGAAGAGGAAGCAGTTATCCTAAAAACTATGAGACTGTTCCAAATATTCAATATCCCCCCCCCCCCCCGCGTAATATGTTAATATTTTAGCAATATATATCAATATTAGCAATAATATTTCAATAGCTCATAAAAATTTAGAGAAATAAAAAATGTAAAAAGTTGTTCACGTGTGCCCCACTTTTCCCTATATTTTGATGTTCAATGACATGTCTATTGTTAATCATTTGGTGCAAATATACACATAATACCATTTTTTATAGATAAACGATAAATTTATGAACGTGAAAATATTAA
Organism: Maratus speculifer; assembly: GCA_964019185.1. NCBI lineage: Eukaryota > Metazoa > Arthropoda > Arachnida > Araneae > Salticidae > Maratus > Maratus speculifer. The sequence goes on from OZ025291.1 coordinate 27,328,820, forward strand.
ATTAAAAAGTAAGCTGTACATAATTATACACTACTTTTCAGAAAATTTTAAAATGCATCTAAAAAATTATATGTCGAGCTCAGTGTAAATGAATAGTAAAAACATGCTCCCATTGGCACCTGAGTTTTCACTCCCATGGCGCCAGGCTGTCTGGCCTCTCAGTCGTCTGGTACTTTCGCTTTGTGTCGGAGTATCATTGAAGGTGCGATGCCGGTGATCGACACATTCACCCTACTGTCATCCAGGGTTGGCACGGTTTAAACCAATTCGTTTTAACCATGGTTTATTTTATCTCCTTTAAATATTTTTCAAAAAAACCAATTGGTTTTTTTATAGAAGAAATCTAATGACATTTTATTTTTTTTTCTTTATAATTTATGTGTTTCAGATTATTGGACAAATAATTTCTACTTTTAACACTTTATTTCAGTAATAAGTATTATATATAGTGAGTTTAGGTCTTTTTTTATGCATAGGATTGGTTTTTTCTATAAAAAAAGCAATTTGTTTTTTAGAAGAAATCTAATGACATTTTCATTCTTTCTCTATAATTTATGAGTTTCAGATTATTGGATATAAATAATTTCTACATTTAACACTTTATTTCAGCAATAAGCATTAGGTATATTGGGTTTACGTCATTTTTTATGCATAGAATTCAAATCAGTACACATTGGTGAACATATCTATTGCTCTAAAGAAAAAAACTTCAAACATGTGACTTGATCAAAGATAAAATAGATTCAATATTTAGTATAAGATATTTTAATTTTTTTAATAATGCAGAATAATTTAATGCAATTAATAAGGTTAAACAATGACCTTTTAAAATTTTGCACAAGCTGTAAAAGAAATTTTTCTTTTGGGAGATTATCTTAAAGAATTAAAAGCAAAGACTGGTTGCTAGTTATAGCATTTTAATAATAATTTTTTCCCCTCTGCTATCTGCTGAATCTAACGACTAAAAATGTTAACTTCAAATTGTCACTCAGAAAGAAAAAATCCTAAGTATTGTGGAAAAGAATATTTATCAAACTACATCCAAACATTTATTATTAGTAATCAAAAGATTGTTTATAAAGATTTACAGGGCATCAATGGTTCACTGTGTAGAACAGTTAAAACTTTCAACATATGACTGTTTGCCAAAACTGTTTAAATTGAAAAATGATTTTTTTCAATTTTCAGCATAAATTCACTATAATCATTAATTTTAAATTATTTTAAATGAAATTATGCTGCTTATAAACCAATATTGTCTGTTTTTATCAGTAAATATGCATGTATATGTCATAAGAAAGGATGTTTTAAAAAAACCCGGTTTAAACCAAAAAAACCTGGTTTAAACCAAAAAGACCAGTTTTTTTGGTTTTTTTCGAAAAAACCTGGTTTTTTTCCAACCCTGCTGTCATCCGACTGTCGGTTCCGTTGATCGATAATGATGTAGCGATAGTTTATAATATCGCCAACAGTTTCATTTTGAGAATAAGGGTCACTTTGAGTTTACAGTTTCATGCTGAAACCTCTTTCAGAAATAAATGCCTATTTCTGCTATTTTGCTTTAAAAACCTGTGATAATTCTGAATTATCACATCAAATCAAAATTTCCAGAGGAAAATAATTATTACATTGAATTGCAAAATTGACTTTTTGTCCAAAAATGGCCACGAAACACGATAAATCAATTACCAGATTAATTTGAATTTGTATGCTATGATTTCTCATTTTCAAAAGTTGGTAGGACTGTATTGCAATATGATATGAAAAGATTCCAGATCTTACACAAGAAATATAATTATTGAAAGTGCCCATTGATATTTTTGTAGCATTTAGAAAAGAAACTGATTTTCCTTTTCTTGTAGGCTGAATGCCCTCCAACTCAGGTGGAACCAGTGGACTTGACAGTAAACAAGAGTCGCTGTTCCCTCTCTCCAGCCTCCTCTCCTGCCAGCTTACCTGCATCCCCTACAGTTCCTTCTTCACCTTCCTCTACAGCAGACAGTTACTCTTGTGTTGACTTGAGACTTAATAAAGGTCAGCCTCATTAAGAATGCTCTAGACTATAATGTGTATTTAGATTTTAAATAAGCAGGGCTACTGATAGAAAAGGTATGATACATAAATTATACGGCCAAAGATGACTGTCCTCTTGCAATTTTAGACGTACATTTTTGTGAAATTTTTTCCCGAATGTTAGAAATTAAAAATTCATTTTGTTCATATAAAGGCTTTTTTAAATTAAAAATGAGCTATTTTTTTATGCGTTTCTGAATTAATTTTTGTTTTATCAACTTCAGATGCCAAAAATTGTTTGACAAAATATGAGCAAACACATCCAGTGGCGCCAACTTATATGGGCCCATGGGATGCGAGCCCACCCAATATTTATGTTATTGTTCAAAATTTTTTTGAGCCCACCCAATATTTTTTAAAAGTTGGCACCACTGAACACATCAACGCAAATTGTTTACACAGATGATATTAGCTGTGGTGTTAAACTTTCATTATAGCCTAATAAATATGCATATCTATTGATAAAAATCTTGATTGGAAATCTAACAAGGACTTATTGTTTTATATGATATCTAAATATGATGAATAAAATACTTTATTCACTTTATTTTGCCACATGAAATGGGATATATTACAACAATATTGCATTTATTTGTGTTATGTCTGTTATTGATAGTCAAGGTTTCCCAACACTTGACACCTATTCCAATGTTTGGTGGAAACCTTTATCCAAAAATCAGTTTTCCAAAGTTACATTTCTGATCAGCTGCCTTCAGAATCTTTTCAGAAAAGAAATGCCACACAATGCCGATTTGATTGCATTGCTTGATACATTATCATATGTATGCAGTAAATGGATGCCAACACTTAGAAATTGAAATGAAAGTCTTTAGATAGTGCATTTTGATTTATGCAGAGTTGTTGTTTCCAACAGATCATACAAACTTATCTCTTTAAAACTCTGATTAATATTCATTGAATTTGACTCTTAATCTATAATAATTAATTTCAACCAAGAAAAAATTTCTGTCACAAATATTCTTCAAATCTAGGTATAAAATGGGTGTTATTCGAGACCCAAACAACTATCCGGAATACATCTGATCAAGGCCATTTTGGATTAAATGGTTCTATACTGTATTTAGTTTTTAATGAAATACTATATATTATGTCTCAACAGCATAGATGTCATGTGTAAGTGTGAAAGAGCTAAATTTGATACAAATCCTCTTCCCCTCAGGATAAAAAGTCTTGATTTAGACTGATCAATAATACTATATTTGCATGTACTTATTTGTCTTTTTAAAAAAATATTTATTGTGCTACTTGTTATAATAATGCATATCTATATAATATATATATATTTATAAAAAATCTTCCTTTTATTTTTTAAGATTTTAATTCTGATGAAGAAATTGTTGAACCTGTGTCTAAGTCAGAACCTTCCTCTTTACTTTCCCTACAAAGGATAAAAGAAGCATCAATGTAAGTGTAAGAAATATTATTTCTGAAAAGTTTTTGAAATGTTTGTTTTTTATTTTATAATTTTATATTTTTTACATGTCAGCTACATTAATATTTAATTATTTATTTCCTTTTGTATATATATTTTTTTCAATAAAAATAAATTATGCCAATCAGAAACCAATAAAAACAAAATGTGTACTAAATAAAAGAAAGAAAAAAAATTTAAAAAACAATTTTCGTGTTATTTTATGTTTCAAAAACTAGTAAATAATATTTGATTATAAAAATTAGCTAAGTTTTTACCATTTTATGTTTGGTTAATCTGTGAATGAACCCAACTGGTTTCTTGTATAATCTTTTTTTTTTTTTTTTTTTTTTTTTTCCAAGTAGTCAAAAGGTTAATAACATGTTTTGTTTCTATCTGCTACTTATTTGATTTAATTTATTAAATGACATTTATGATTCAAAATATGTTTACTTGAATTAGAAAAAAAAAAAAAAAAAAAAAAAAAAGAATGACAGCTAATCCTATATGCAAATTTCTCATCTTTCATCTTATTTAAATCATTTTTCTTTTCAAATTTTCAAAACCAATTTTTTATATTAAAAAAAATCTACTTTTTTAAGAAACACTCTGTAGAATGTTAAATTTCTATCATGTAAGATTTTAATATTTATCAAATATTTTTCTTCTTTTTCATATTTAGGGGGATATTTCATCCTGAAAAAGAACTTATTTTTAACAGCATATTTCACAAAGGCTTGACGCCGGACGACAGAATGGTAATCTGCAATCCTTTACTGAAAAACAGAAAAGCATTTAGTGACAGCATCGGATTACCAAGCAATGTCATGAAAGAAGGCATGGACATTTACTCCGAAAATTTACGGCGAAGAAAAACTCACAAATGTGACTTTGTGGGATGTGAAAAAGTATACACAAAAAGCTCACATCTGAAAGCTCATAAAAGGACACACACAGGTAATGTCAAGTATTACATAAGCATGTTTTTAGCCCCCCTCCCTCCCACTTGTAAAGAAAAATAAGCAAATGCTGGATAACACCCCCCCCTCCCCCCCACTTTTTTTTAAATAGAAACCTTTACAAAACTTTTTATTTTAACCCATTAACGCCCGAATTATTTTCTTCACTAAAACTTAAATTTTGTATTTCCCACCACTTTTAAAAGCAAATTAATTTTTATCTAAATTTATCGAGAATTCTGTCCCGTGAAAAAAGATATATATTTTTCTTCCTCTTTACTGGTGGGAAAAACCGCTTCCTTGCTGTTTTTGTAACCGTCTCAAAAGAGGACGCTGGATGTTAATGGGTTAAAACAAGATTCTATAAAGAAACAAGGCTTTTACAAAGCTTTTACCTCTCGAAACTGATTTACAAATTTAATATATGCACATAATTTACATACATTTTAATTAAAGTGCATAAACAAGAACCTGAATGTAATGATTATTTTAAATTCACAAAGAAATATAACTAGATTTTTCACAAAATGCAAAAAAGCTGTTCTTAATTCCACAAAACAGGACTCTGCCAGAAAAGTCTGGACAGACTTCTGTAAATATAAAATAGTTTAATAGAGCTTTTATAATAAAGGATAGTTCATCAAAATATTTTTCAATCAAAAATTTTTTGAGTATTTTCCTCGCCAAGAATTATCATTTAGTTAATATATAATGCTAAAAAATTGCAAATGCATTCTTTCTCATCTCCTTATTAGTTTCATTTTTCATAATTTTATTACAGCCACATATACCTGTATATATCCTCTGTATTTCCAAAAGAATATTTGATGGGAATTTTTTATTCACATTACACAGAATAGAATTTTGTAATATTGTGTTAAAAAAGCATGTTATATATACAGTTGACTCTCGTTAACTCCAAACCGGATAATTCGAATCTTTGCTTAATTCGAACTAAATGTGAAGTCCCGAAATTTTCAATGGTAGAATAACATTAAAAATTTTCATTAATTCGAACTCATTTGCTCTTGACTTCGTTTAATTCAAACTAACTAGAATTCAGATTTTTCATTTTTCTTTTCTTTCTCATGGATTTCAGATCATTTGAATAACTTTCTTTTTTTGATTTTTTCGAAAATTGTTCTGAGTATACATATACATGAATATCCAATGCGTTTGATATTCACTTTCTTACTATCCCGTCTGTCCATCAGTGATGCTTTAAATTTTTCTTCCATTGTGCTTGTTTCTAATCTTTTAATTAGTTTTCATATTTATACATTCTAATTTAATATTAAGTCATATTCTAATGATAACAGACTGAATAAATTTAAAAAAAAACACTATAACACCAATTCCTTTGTAATAGCACCATATTAAGCTTGTTTTCCTTTCATATTTTCCATAATTCAAACTTCAGATAATTCGAACATTTCTTGTGGTCCCGACTGTATATATATTTTTTCATACATATTTAAAATGTTAGTCCAGTGTTTTTAAATATTTAGATAATATTGTTTTATTGTTACGCTGAAAAAATCATAATTCCAAATGAAGCAATTTTTATGCTTGTGAAAATGGAATTACTAGGGAGCAGAAAATATTTCCATTTAGATAGGTTTCAGGCTGATTAGGTATAACTGTATGGTTTCCTTTTTTCAATTGGGACTGTAAAAATTTTCTATTAAAGACAGATTCCATTTTCTCATCTTTTACTGCATGTTAATAAATATTTACATGAGGAAAAGAATAGTATCATATGTTGAATTTTTTTTCTTGTAAAAAATGGAAGGGTGTTTTGGCTTGCATGATTCCCCCCTTCAGGTTTATAACCATATTTCTGCATTTTAATTTTTAAGGGGTAAAGGGCAAGAATCTATATAGAATTGTATCTGTTTGACATTAATTTATAAATTACTAACTTAATTTGTTGTTTCTTATTTTTAAAAATAAACAAGAGTAGTAAGTTTGCATCAGATAAAATTTGTTTATATTAGATAAAGTTTCTCTACATGTTTTAGCGATTCTTTAAATGCTTCTCTTTTATATTTGATACTGTGAGTGATTGCATTAAAATATTAATAATAATTTCAATTTCCTTAGGAGAAATGAAAGTTTTTAAAAATATATTTTAAGTAAGCTTTTAAGATCTTAATTCGAATTGATATTTTATTCTATTGTTTTATTGGCTTATTTTATTATTTCCATTATTTAATGTATTTGACTAATATTAATTTTTAAAAAAATAATTTTCTTTTCATAATTATTAATTTTACTAAAATTTAGCTTTGCTGTGTTTTGTAGGTGAGAAGCCATATTTATGCACATGGGAAGGTTGTACATGGAAGTTTGCAAGGTCTGACGAGCTGACCCGGCATTACAGAAAACATACTGGTCAAAAACCCTTCAAGTGCCAGTTATGTCAGCGATCTTTTTCTAGATCTGATCACCTATCACTGCATATGAAGAGGCATTAATTATTTACTATTCCATGTACATTCATTATTTGAGGTATACATTTCACATATGCATTAGCTTATTTCAACTATGTGTGTTATTTATCTTGTAATTTTTAAACTATCTTAGAATAGAAGACCTATTATCTGGAATCTTCCAGAATGAGGGCTTTCCAGATTTTGGAATTCGGAACTGTCCTCCCCCCTCATCCCAAAATTTAGATTTTTTTGAAAAACACAAAAATAACAAAATTAAAACTATCCCATGTAGAATATGAATCGAACTTAGGCTTTAAATGTTTTTAAACTATGTAAACAAAAAATAATGCATTGTTCAATGATAACAATGAAAAAATTAAAATAAATGAAATCAACAAGTATTATTTTATCTAGAAGCTCTATTTTATTTTCTTTACAGCTACTACAATTTATATAAAATGTTTTGATACATCATTTTTAATAAATCTTACTTTTTAAATAATTTTGCTTGTTGACTATGCAGGAAACTTTTTAAAATGACAATTTTTAACTGTCAGGGAAAAAAAAAAAAAGGAAACTATGAGCAGATAGACTGTTTTGCAATATATGAAAAGGGAAAGAGGATAGAAGAAAATTTCAGAACTCTTCTGTTATACATGTATTCAAATAATTCGATGGCATAGCCATAATATTTTTTCAGAGGATGGAGAAAAATATCTGATGATTTTTTTTTTAATGAAGAATCGTAATGTAAATTAATTTTAAACTAAAATTTGATAAAAAGACTATTTTTTCCTAATTTCAGGAGGGGGAGAAAGGGGGGGGGGGTCCATGTTTCCGTGCCTCTATAATAACTTATTTCACTGGTTGCACACTGATACAATAGACAGGAAAAAAAAAAAAAAAAAAAAATCTGTAAAATTTTTGAAAATTTTCAGAAATTACAAAACTTAAGTAATATATTACAAAAATAGAATTTTTTAAATTTTTTTTCTTCTGAATTTTGGAATTCCAAATAATAGGTTCTCTACTGTATTTTGTTTTTCACAACTTTCAGCCTGAAAATTTGCTCTTCCCCCCTAATTTTGATACAGAATAAGGAGTGCAAAATACTCAATTTCTTATTATTCATTTTTATGCTTAAGAAAGAGGGGGATAGAAACACTGTTTTTTGTTTGTTTTTTAATGTTTCTTTTCAAATTTTCTTTTGTTCTGTATTTCACAAAATATAGCAAAAAATGTTTTCCTTTCTTCAGAAGAATAAAGTACAAAAAATTTTAAAAATCATATTTTATATTGATTAATCTTTGAAGATGAAAATTACATAATTATCACTTCTATGTCATATTAAATTTCTTTTTTTATTTTGCATAAAATTTAGCAAAGAAAAAAAAAGTGATTCAGAATAAGGAATACAAAAAGTTTAATTCTTATTATTATTTTCAAAAATAAAATAAATAATACATGAGTGAAATGTATGGCAAACAGATATAGTAAAAAAATATTTAACAGCAAAACTTAAATTACTTGAAACAGTTATTCAAGTATATTACGAATTTCTCTGATACATAAACTTTGATTCATTTCATAATTTAAAAATGTCAAAATGCATCATACATTATTTAAATTTTATTATACCTGGCATTTAAATTTTAAACAGGGTTTCTTGCTTAACTTGACACAAAAATTTACTTAATGGACCGCGACCGCCCTCTTCACTTCCCCCCCCCCCCCTTTCACACGGTGTTGGTCTGAAACATTGATACTATAGTCAAGATATTTATGAATAACTAATTCTCTTTATTAAGGGGCAACTTCAGTCATATGGGAAATGTTTTCAAGACAAATCAACCTATTAGGGGGGGGGGGGGATAGTAAGATTCTCATTTGCATTTAAATACTTTTAAATGATTTATTGGGCGGCATTGGACAGCTGAAGTTAATTTGTACAAAGGTCATTTTTTACTTTTCAAATTGTTTGCAATTTTTTTTTTTTTTTTTTTTTTTTTATAAATAAGGATGGTTTAATTTTCGAAACTGGCTCTGAAAGTAAAAGTATCCTAATTAAAAATATCTGAACCAAATTAAAAGAAAAAAAATGCTATTGTAGATTGATTGAATAGCTGATTGACTTCAGCTACCCAGTGGGGAAACAAATAAATAAAAACATTCGAATGCAAATAAGATATCTTTTAAAAATTCTCCCATTGAATTAACATTATCAAAAGTGTGTTTTTGTGTGACTGAAGTAGCCTCTTAACCTCTTCAGGATGAGTATCTTTTACAGAATTTTTTATCTTTTATCACCAGTTTTTCATAGCAGATTTTTGCCTAATTGAAGCATAAAAATGATCAGATTAAATAAGGCAAAATTTACAACAAAAATTTGTTGATGAGAATAACTAAGGATTCTGAACATCTTATACCATTCGCTTATCCCCAAGGGGTTAAGCCTAATTAATGCAATAAACAAAAGTAATTTTAAATTCATTTTAACAAATGTCAGAATTGTTAATCAACTTGATTTCAAGTTCTGTTTTTGCTGTTGTAATTATTGCATAGGATTAGTTTGAAAAATAATTTACTCATTTGGAAAATGTGTCTTGCAACCACACTATGATTTTCAGCATTGTAGTTGAAAAAAAATATTTGTGGGAACTCAACTTTTCATAGATTATGATGCTATTGAATTTTTTCTAACCCAAAAACCAATTTGAAACATTTAACCAAAAGCCATCTTTTTACTTTATTGAAGTTTTTATAGTAATGTAATTTCCTTTCATTCAATAAGAATATGGCAGTTCAAAACCTCTGCCTCCTGAATATTAGGCCTCATCACTGACAAAAAAATGGCAGCTGCTAAAGGCAGATTCTTTTCAGTGTATGTATGGTACTTTCAGTTTTAGTACCAATAATTTTAAGTTTTTAGCTTTATTTTTCTGAGATTAAAGAAGTCTAAGAAATCTTTTATAAATTACTAGAGTCAAAACTTAGGGAACCGTACGCTATTTAAAAAAATCCGTCTTCGACAGCCACCATTTTTGTGTGAGCTCTCGTATTCAAGGGGCAGTGGCAGCACAATGGCTTCAAAGAATTTGATTGGTTGAAATATCTCCTTTCTTAATGAGTGAAAACAGATCTTAAAACTTGCAAAAATTAATGTTTTGCTTGAAGAAAAAATGGTTTGCACTCATATACGATTTTTATTTATTTATTTTACTATTATTTTTTATTTTTTACAGTAACAAATCAAATAATTGGGTGTTTTAATTGGGGGGGGGGGGGGGAAGACGCTTCCATGTGTTCCTACCTAATTGAAACACTAATGGTTTTTTAAAAAAAATTATAAATATTCTTTATATTAATTTCTATATTTTTTTCCTCATTTGATCGGATCTTTTATATAATACTTATCACGATCTTTATACTTTTTTTTTTCTTTATAGAGAAATAAAAGATTATATATTTCATCCCAGAAGTGGTCAAAAGGTCTTCGTTCACTTCCAGACAGCAGTACAAAGTTGTTGAGTTATCATTCCATATAAAGTGAAATTTTTGTAACATCTCTTGACGATCTCTGACGCAGAGTGATGAACACTTACTTTATAAATTGTACATAGACATGCTGTTATTAAATGAATATTAGCTTTATGAACAATGCTTATGGGGGCTTATGTAAGTCAGAATTATGTTGAAATCTGTGGAAGACTCATTTGACATAGGATTGTTTAAGTATCATCTTTAGTTTGTTAAATATTATTGGAAAGTATTTTTCAATTATTTATTATAGAAAACTTTTATATTTCAGCATGACTTCTAGTTATATAGGATTATAATAAATAAATAAATAATTAAATATAAAGGCCTAAATTATATCTTACAAATGAGTTTAGATGTTTTTAAATGTTATAATTTATGTTACAGATATAAAATAAATTTAAATAAAAAATGTTGAAAATAGAGATATATAAAGTAAATTTTGAAAAAAATACATTATTTATCATTTATTATATTTTTAATTATTATCATCAATATTTTTTCAGATTACATTTAAACAATAGAATTGAAAAGTTTTAATCACATAATTCTATGCCCTAATTTGAAAATCAAAATAAGTAAATTCTATAATTTCTCCTCTTGTATTAAGTAACCATAATACTAAATAATTTTATTGAATTTTTGTATTTTTTTAACTTTATAAATCTGATGCAACTTATTTATTACACATGAATTAAAATACTTTCCAATACTATTTTTATCATGCTGGCAAATTATTTCACTGCCCAAGTGCAGTAATTTCTATATTTCATCATATTACATGATTTTAAGTAATTTCATGAAAATCTTTATTTTCCTTTTGCAGTATTTTATAACTTAATTTCCTTATATACATGCAAAACTCTTTAGGACTAAGTCCCTATCAGTGCATTGGCCAGTATTTTTCTTTCTTTATTCAGCCAAGTGTGCTCTTTTTATTTTCTGTGATTAGGGCTGTATCATTTATGTTCTTTGTTTTTATGTCTGACGAAGTACTTATTGTAGTACTGAAGTTTACTTCGGAAAGCCTATTTTTAAGTTTTCCTTGTTTTTTTTTTTTTTTTGGTTGGAACTATATTTAAATTGCACTGTTCAACAAATTTTAACAAACTTTCTGTTTCTCAATATACACTGTGTTTTTTCCCAAAAAATTTAGAGTGCTAAAAAAAATGTATTTTTTAAAAAATTAAAACACTCTCATTTAAAAAAAAATTACTTTCAATTTTTAGACGTTATAGGCAGTTGTCTACCAATTATGACAGCATTATCTTGTCACTTTAGTCTTATTTGTAAATCAGTATAAACACATATTCTGATTTGTTAAATTACATTAATAGACATATGCGAGTAAATGTAAAGAAAGTGTAGAAAAAAAAAAAATTTCTTTGGTAATTTTGTTTGTAAGATTCTTGATAAGTATTCATACTAAATTTCATTTATGTTTATAAAAAAAAAATTGTAATTTTATTTTTCAACTACATCAAGGGTTATGTAGTCATTTATTTTAAAATTAAATTATAGCAATTATAATAAAATTACATTATCATTTTGTGTTAAAACTAAAAGCACATTTTCATATGCTATTACAACATACACTTACAGATAAACACAACAAGAGAATAGAAGCATAAGTTACTTTATTTTTTTTAAAATTCTGAATAAATTTTTATACTAAATTTCATTTCTACATAAAAAATTCTTTTAATTAAAAAAGATTAGTTTTTTATCAGTAAAATTCAAATGACAATATTTATATGTTACACTGCCCGATATAAAAATGTGGTAAAACTAGCTGTTTTTTAATTATTTTCAAAATCTAGAAGATGGAAACTTTTCAATGTCGTACTATTTTTCAGCACATCCTAAAATACAAAATTATCACTTCATGAGAAACAGACAGATATCTTGTTGAACAGTGTTAAAAAGTCAGGAAATGTCATTTTCAGAATATATTATTTTTCTCCCCAATAAATGTAATGTTCGTGTAAATTCCAACTCTTGTGCTCAACTATGTGATATTCTACTTTTGAAGAATTTGGTTATAAATTATAAGTTTATTTTGTAAATGTATTTAACACGACACGGAACTTGAAAAAAAAAAATACTTGTTATATATTTCAGTGTTTCACATTTATATTTGTTTTTTTATTTTTTGTACAGCAGCAATGAAAGTATATATTATGCTTTTCTTATAATTATAGGCAAATTTTATTTAATATAATTCATAAAAGTTAGAAAAAGTTGCTTGAATGAAAGTATTTGGGTTATGATTGTGCATAAGTGTAATTGCCTGCAAAATGAAATTGTGAATATTTTGATTTGACTATTAAATATTATACAGATTTTCTTTTGAAAAAATTAGAAATTGGATATTTTTAAAGAATTATACATAACACATGCATTTAAGGAATTATATGGAATATTCAAATGACAGAAATAAATAAATAAAAATACAGTTCCTACATTATAGATACTGTTTTTTAGGTTGTGATTGTTTCAGGTGATCATTTATTTATTTTATCTATTATTTTTTCATTGAGAGAGGAGAGATATAGCATATATGAATTAAACTAAATTGTATCTTATAAAACTAATTAGACTGATAAATGACAAATTCAAATACTTTAAATATATACAATATAAAAGCTTGTTTTATAGTTGAAAATCAGCTAAAATTTCAGAGCTTATTTAAGTGGTTTGAAAAGATATTGTGACACAACAATACTATAAAAATTTCAATAATATTAAAAATATTTTCCTTTACCATCTATATAAATATTTTAAAAAAGAAAAATATGAGAAAATAGTTCTTTCTTAAACTCTTGTTTTTCTAAATTAGAGTTGAATTGCAATTATCTTCATTTCTTTGGTTTTCATTTAAAAATTCAAGTAATTATAATTAATTAATAATCATATTACTGAAACTAGGGAAAATACATGTGAATAACTATTTCTACAGACATAAAACTTCCTAGAATAAATATTTAAGAAGCATTTGTTGTGTAAACTCGTAATAAACATAATACATTTCATTTGAATATTCTGTATGTTTTACTCGTTTTAAGAAAGTTAAGTTGTTGATTTTGTTTTCCATTTTCTAAGATGAAAAATTTATTTTAACACTCAGTAAAACAAAAGAAAATTAATATTGCTTTTTGTTCTTGTGATAGCTCATATTTTGTTTTGTCTGACGAAAGAGATTTACTTCTCTGAAATGCATAGCTTTTCTTTTGTTTTTCTGGTGTTGTAAGATATTTTCACTTTTGCAATTTCCTTTAAGTAAAATTATAATTTTTCTTTCTTAATCTTATTGATAATGTTACTGAAAAGCTTGTTTAGCATATGAGAACTCTTAACTAATAAAAACAAATAAAATAATAGATTTCATTTCAGAAGTTTTTATAACAAAATATTCAATCCTTAACTATTTCATTGCTGAGTATTAATGCAACATTTATTGATTATTATTGAATTATTTCTGCTTCAATTTGACTTTGTAGCTGAATTTTTAATCTGTTTGGATTATTTCAAATCTTGGATATTGAAGCATATCATCTAAGATTGAAATTGTGATTGTGACTGGGTAGCATTAATAAAAAGGGGAGGGGGGATTAGAGGTGTTCATATGTGGACTCAAGGAATGAAGAGGTTATTAGCAAAATAAATAAGAATAAATATTTCTATGATGACAAAGAGAGCAAAATTAGCAGATTTGAGCTTTTTTTTTTAATGTAACTGATAAGTTGTAGTCATATTTCTGATACTTAAAAAAAAAAAAATCTTAAAAATGAGCATTTATATGTAATTAAAATTACTTTAAATTTTAATCGGTCAGTCATAAATTACTATTAATTTTGAGACAAGATAAATCATTAGTTTTGATCTTGCTTTATGTAATAATTTATAAATAAAGTTTCTCTATATGCCAATATTGTATAGTCAAAAGCAATTTAACATAATTTCTACCACTAATGAAATATTACTTTTGAAATGTTAAATAAAAATTAAAAAGTAACTTGTCGAACAATAACATTCTTTGCCAAAACTATGCAACTTTTTGCAAAAGTATCAGAACAAATTGTTTGAGATCTCGATTAATGTCTGCTAAATAATATATTTTTTATAAAACACCTTTATACAGAGGAAACTAATTCTAGCTCAAGTTGTTAAATTTTATACTAGATGATAGTTTTGATGTTTTGTGCATGAATGTATTAAAAAATTCAAATCAGTATTAAAAAATGTTGCAAAATTACATGCATATTGTTGATTTTTCTATCAAACTGTGAACACACATTTTACCTTGCATTGTTCTAGATCTTACTGCAGTGATAAATTTTGTATCCATTAGTGTGCCACTTTCTTAGTAACTGAATTGCTCAAAATGCAATGTAAATATTTGTAGTAGATTTATGCTCTAATGTTAATAGCCATGTTGAACAAAAGATGAAGATGTAGCAACTTTTGGACCAAATGCATTGTTTTTCAAATTTTATATTTTAAAGTAATAAAAAGTATTTCAATGTATTATTTTCAAATCTTAGATTATTATATACCATTAAAAAAAGCTCATGAATTTTTACATGTTGTTAAGATGTTTTTATTAAAAATAAACCTCTTAATAGGTTTGTGACATCATTTAAAACATAGATAAAAAAATGCCATATTTTTATTTATTCCTAATTTTATAATGCATAATAAATTTTAATCAGGTTTAAATGACACTCAATGTTAATTCAGAAATATTAATTATTGTAACTAAAATAAGAAAAATATTAAAAAGAAATTTATTATGACGAAATTTTTCTAATGTGGATTTTAGTGGATGCATTTTAGGTCTAGTTAAATAATTGATTGTACTTAATGCTTTAGAGTAATATGTAAAACAAGAAACAATGATTTGAAAATAATACATTTCTCATAATAAGTATAGTTTCTGTAAAGAGTGCATTTTATTATCAGAATTTAAATTCAGTTATAACCAATATTCAAAGGGTATGTTTCATAAACATACAAAATAGTACATGTACAAGTACATATTACTAATGATAGTTCAGATTTCTAATGATTTTTAAACATGAATGCATTCTCAACTCGCAATTTTAAATAGAATTTAACTAACTCAGTAACTTTAAATATAAAATGATTGGAAAAATATAAAAGAGAACTAACATACTTAGACCTTTCAATTGAAAAAAAAAATCGTGACATTTTTTAATAATAAAACTTATAGAAAACCTATTTTAGAACACAGACATGTACAATATCAGTAAAGAAAACACAAATTGCTTAGAATTATTATTTGTTTTGGCATTTTAGTGAATATATGTATATTTAACTTGAATTCTACTAATTCAACATCTCATTTTGTATGCTTTATTATTTTTTTAATCGCCTTATACAGCAGTTAGAAATCTTACAAAAAAATTTATTAATGATTTCCTATTTTATTGTGATTTATTTATACTATATGTGATTCACTCTGACGAGGGGTTTTAATAACCCTGATTTTTAATTATATTTGATTATATTAATGAAATAATTTCATTAGACAAGATTTTCATACTTTATGAAAGTTAATGTTTTTTTATTACACTGTTTTAATGGATATTTGTTTAATTTCAAAAGTGTTTTCATTTCTGTTAATGTTTTTTACTAATGTGACATGAAACATTTTTATTAAAAAAGATTATATATCTTTGATGCAATGTGAAACAATTTAGTTTGTATCATTAAAGAACTCTGTTTCTGGAATCTTAACTAAACTAAATTCTGAAATACAGAATTCATTCACTATAGATTCTTAGCTAAAACAAAATAAAGATTGTTTTTCATTACAATGTTGCAAAGGATATATGTTACTTTCAAAAATGACTTCATGTTAATGTTCCTTTTTACTAATGTGAAAAGAAACATCTTTTTGCAGTAAAAAAAGGAAAGAAAATCATGATCTTGACATAATATGGAACATCTTAGTTTGTATCATTTATTTGAAAAAAGAAACAGAGTCATAACAAAACTAAAGTTTGTGAATAGAATTCCTAAAACTTCTATAAAACAAATGGATTCTGGTAACTTATTCTCCTCTAATAGATTCTTAACCCATTTTCTGTTGATGTTAAAGTGCGTCATTCCCCCCCCCCCCTCTTTTTTTTTTCTCTTTGTGAAAATGAATGTTTAGGTAGACAATAATATTTTTCTTGAAAATTAGAATGTTTTAACAAATTGACTGTGATTGTCTACAGATAGTTGACAGTCCTTCATATTCATGTATGTTAACATGGCTACTATTATTTTTAAATCAATCTCCACTCATCCAGTATAGCTGAAGCACGTTGTGCTAATTCATATGCATAAAAAAATTGCTCAAAAAATGTGTTTCATTTATTACAAAATTGTTGGTAACTGTTACACTTTTATAAAAAATTAAAACAGTTGCTCACACCCTCCATTTTCACAATAAGGATCCAAAAATTGAGAAAATACATCACAATTTTAAAAATATGATTCAGCATAGGGCATTGATATAGGCCTAAAGAAACCACAGTCAATGTATTAATCAATTTCCTTAGATTGCCAGTTGTGATTTCTCACATTTAACCTCCCTCCCAATACATTAAAAAAGTGAAATTATAGTGCGACTTTTTGCAAAACATGCAACATGATTGTCTGATGTAGAACAATTAAATTGACACACTCTGAAATGATTCATAAATAATTAAAATTTGATTTTTTATTTGTGCATATATTCTTGTTTTCTGTTGTGTTTTGGCACTGTTTTATAACTCCTAAATTAATATATTTTCTGAAGCTTATATATACATATTTTCCCCAGTTTTGCCAATGGTATGACCTGTTTATCATAAAATATTAGTACAATATGAAAGTTTTAATAAAAAGTTATTGGTGCAGAGAATGGGTTAATAATACAACATTTAAAGAAGGTTAACAATTTTTATTTCATAATTCCAATGGATATTTTTTAGTTTAAAAAAGTTATTTCAGTTTTGTTATGCTTCTGTTCACTAATATGACAAGAAATAACTTAAAAAACTTTGAAAATCATTGTTATAAACCTGATGTTTGACGTAATATGGAACAATTAAGTTTGTGTCAGTTGATAATTCTGTTTACAGAGGTAGAAAATTTTTCTTTAAATTCTATTTTCATTTCTTTTTATGTCTTTGTTGTGCAATATTGTTCCAGTATTTTAAAATTGATCACTTTTTGTGTATTTATGGTT
The DNA here is from genome assembly GCA_964019185.1 of Maratus speculifer. Taxonomy (NCBI): domain Eukaryota; kingdom Metazoa; phylum Arthropoda; class Arachnida; order Araneae; family Salticidae; genus Maratus; species Maratus speculifer. The sequence continues at coordinate 27,346,499 of OZ025291.1, forward strand.
TTGAAGTAAACTTTGCATTTCTAATGTTATAGTCAGGTGTGTTTTAGTAAAAAAAAAAAATATACAATTTCAGATCTGAAATTTTATCACTGCTTGTTGAAACATTCCTATGGATCGATGTACTGCATGATTAATGTATCTTTTGTACATGATTCATTTTGACGCCTGCATTGCAGAAGATATGAAATTCAGGTTACATGATATACATATTATATATATCTATATATTTTGTACTTCAGATAAATTATAATAAAAGTTTTATTGTACACTAAACTTGTTTGTATTTTATTATATGAATTTAATACATCATTGATAGGTGCATACATTTTTTAAAGAAAATCTGCAAGTGCCATTTTAATATTTTTATTTTTAAAATTCTGATTTTTTTTTTTTTTTTTTTTTTTTTTTTTTTTTTTTAGGAAAGGGGGTGTACATTTTCCCAAGTGAACAAATAAATAAAAGCCAAACTGCTTAAAAGACAGTTAAAATTGGAATTCGGAGAAAAGATACATTTTTTAAATTAATAAATAAATATATTTTTTAATACATAAATAAATGAACATTTTTCAACACTAATGTATAATCTGCAAACATTTATTATCTGCAAATACACATTGGAAAGTAAACAATGAAAAATGTCAAACAGTTAAATTTATAAATTTGGTGTATATATTTTTTTTCAATTATCCAATGAATAAATATTTAAATTTCCTTAAATAACACAATTTTTATCTTGGAGCAACAGACATAAAAGTGAGAAATGAGAAAAAAAGTTGGAATTTTTTTTTTCCATCTGTACAGTGGCTTTTATAATTTAAATGTCACTTTAACAGATACTTATACAATAAAATTAAATGCAACTGCCACACATGATTGCTTTAAAAAAAAGGGGGGGGTAGGAAGGGGAAACATGGAATGTATTAATCCTAAAGGTGCAAATTCAAATATACCTGATAAAATTCTGTGAAGTACATTCATTAATTTTCCAAAGCAAATATTCCGAATGTTTTAGATGTTAAGATGTTTTAGATGAATTTAATTGCTGCCATCAAAATACTTAAGGCCAGAGGACACAAATTGAGATGTCATCACTAATTGACTGACTTCTCAGTAGTGTTGGAAAATGTTGAATAGCAATTTTATTTTATTTGTGGAATACCTATCATCTTATAAAACAATATTTAAACTTACTAATGAGAACTTGGAATTCCTAAATAAAAATCCAGCCAGAGAAGGAATGCTACAGTGTTGCCGCATCTGGCTGGTTTTTTATTGGGGGATTCCAAATTCTCATCAGTAAGTTTAAGAAGCAATTAATCAGTAAATTCAGTGTTTTATAAGTGTTATATTTTTTTTTCAATGTATATAGTTGGATAGTATGGAAATTTTTATGGTTGTGATAGATATTCCACAAATAAAATAAAAGTAATTTGCTATTCAAAAATTTCCAGTGTGAATTCAAACACTAGTGAGAAGTCAGTCAATTAGTGAATGCATCACAATGTGTCCTCTGGCCTTTAGCATTTCGATGGCAGCGGTTTAAGAGTTTTATCTGTTGATTTCTAATTTCTAAAAGTACCAAATCAAAGGCAGAGAACATTTGTTCTAGTGAAGCAGATAAATCTACTGTAGTAAAAAGCTAATTGATCATTAATTCTCTAAGTTTTTTAGTATCAGCCTTTTCGATAACTGTAACAAAAATAACTTCCACCATTCTAAAGGGCCGAGATCATTGATTATTTATATTAAATTAAAATAAGTAAATAAATGACTGATTCAGGTTTTGCTCAAATCTTAATATAACAAGCCTCACCAAAGTACAGCACATAAAGTCCTACAATTTTATTTCACCTCAACTTACAGAAGTTTTTTTTTTTAAATACTAATGAGGAAATATTCAAATATTTAATATATTTCTGCTTAGATTTTTTTACTGTTGCAAGATTATTTTATAATTTGATTCAAATGAAATTTGAAAGCATTTTTTTTTTCTCTAAACTTTAGATTTATTTTACTTTTTGACTAAGCTTAAGCTTTATCTTTCTAAAAGTTGTTTGATTATATAATATATTATATAAAACTAAATTATATTAAAGCACATTATTATGCTTGTTTACATCTTAAATTTATTAAAAAGTAGGTTAAAAGAAAAACTGATTTAAATCAATGATTTTTTTTAAAAAATCAATTGATTTAAATCATGATTAAAATCAAGCTGATTTAAATCAACAAACTCTGACATATACTCAGAATATCATGTAACAGTTGATAAAATTTTACTTTCTATCAATGAACTAAATAAATGCCAATTCAGATAAAACTGTTTAATTTGACATGAGTGAAATAAATAAACTTTAAAGAAGAAATTTTAATTGATGTTTCTGATGTACATGTAGTGTGTATTTTGATTTCTGTTATTAAATTTGAAATTTATCTATTTAATTCAGATCAAACTAAACAGTTTTTTGCAAGGTTGAAAAGCATGTTAGTCAATCACAAAATCAAAGAATGGGGGATAGAGATATCGAATAAATGTTGAATATTGATGTTCATTGGATGCAACATCTGCATTCAACAAATAATGGGTTTGTTTCTTTTGAAACAGTTCTTTGAATGTATTGAAGGTCATCATTGTGTTATTGCATTTTCCATACAAAATTATGCAGAAAGAGGAAATTTAGTAATAAAAGAAAACAGAACTTTAGATTATAGAATATATATGATCATATACATAAAAAAAAAAAAATCTAAACATTGCAGCAAAATCATATATAATTATATTTTTTCTTTTGATTGATATCTAATTAGTATTCAAATATTATTCTGCATTTAAACTATTTCTAAAATAATAAAGAATTATACAATCAGATTAGTCAATATAAGAATTTTCTATTGAATTTTGACGAATGTTTTAAGTAAATAATTTTTAATTACGTTAGCTTTTCTTTATCTTGGTAAACATGTACAGAAGACTTCCTCAAATCCACATAGCTTCAAAGCAAAAGTTGTGCGGATTTCAGAATTTTGTAGATTTCTGATCACTGCTTCATTTACATTTTTACTTTCTTCTATTTTTAATAGAAGAAAGTATTGTAATCCAAATTTTTTTCGACTTCCGGTTTTCGACGGATTTACACGTTTTAAAGATCAGAGATTCCAAAAAACATGTTTTTACAAAGTGCATGTCTGTCCGTGTGTCGCCATTGTACCATCAAAAAGTGTATGAAGATATGAACAGAACTGAACCAGGTTTTTTGTGCATGATTTTGGCTGTGGAAAGCAGGTCTTCCTTCAATTTTGAAATATTTCACCAGAAAGAGGCACTGTAATAGCAGTTTTTGTGCCACTTTCAATGTTACATTATCAAAAAATATATGAAGTTATGTATAGAATTGAACCAAATTTTTTGTGTAAGTGTTTGGCTAAGGCTATTAGGTCCACCCTGAATTTGAAGAAATACCACCAGAAGGGGGCGCTCTAACAGCCATGTCTATGCCATTTTTAGGTGCGTTTGTAATTATGTAATTATGTGGCTTTTATAGTTGTCGGTCAGTCCATCTATCTGTCCGCATATAACAGACCAAAAACTACCAAACCTAATCGTTTGAATTTTAAGACAAATATCACATAATTTTCTCGAGCCATTTCAAATTTTATGAAAATCAGATGAATAGTTCAATTACAGGGACAATCAAAAGTATTCTGATACATTACGGCCAATGGGAAAAAAGTTTCAAGTGCATTTTAATGCTGTTACACTCTTTTGAACTTAATAAATTTGATATGTATCTGTAAAATGCATACTATAATAGACATTCTGTACAATTTGTGGTAGAAAGAATATTTGTTAATAATTTACAAGACCCCACAGAAGTATTTCATTACATAATGGCATAGGGAGAACATTGTTTGGTGTGTGTTTTAACTGTATTAAACTATTTAACATTTTATAAAATTGATATATGTTTATCAGGATTACTACAAGTTACTTCATGTGTAAAAGAAAGCAGATAGTATTTACAAGGACACAAAAAATTCCGGCTACCGTACTGTATTCAAAATACTGTATACTATTACACCAAATCTGAATATTGTTAGGTGCGATCGTAATTACATAAATAAGTTGCACCTATTCAAACTACTGTATCTTAATCATTTTTTTAAAGTTAGATACAAAAGAAAAAAACGCCCCTGAATTCATATATCAAGGCATAACACTTAAGCAAATACTAAATTTGGATTTATAATTTTTTTTAATTTTAAGTTTTTAAATGCCATACAAAACATAAACATTAAAAGAATAACTTTTATGAAAAGATAGAAAAATGTTTGATTCCTTCAAATCATAATAAGAACTCCTTCCAGTTTAAAAGTTTTTTTTTAATATATTTGATTCTTAAGCCTTTTATTTGGGGGGGGGGGGGAGTTGTTAGTGTTGAATCCAGGGGATGGTCCAGGGGGGGGCAATCCCCCCTGGAACAATAGAATGTTCCCCCCTGGAAAAATTTAAATTTTGTGTTTTTCAATGGTCAAAAAGTACAATTTAACACCCCCCCCCCCCCCCCCCCGCAGTCAAAGGGAATTATTTTACCTTATTAAGGAGGTAATAACATACCCAAAATATCTCATAAGTATGGCAAAAAACTGAATTATTAGACTAATTAAATTATTAAAATAACTAATTGTCAAAACAATATGTAGGAATAAAATATTTATATTACAGAACCGATTGTCCGGATCCGGAAATTTTTTCTAATATGTTGTCATTTTTACTTTAAATACATACTGTAACTTCCTTAAATCTCGAAAACACCACTCCCATTTTTAAAAAAAATTCCTTTTTTGAAATATATATCAGTTTCGTAAAACTGCGTCCTGCGCGGGTTAATTGGTGGGGTCCTCGGACAATGAAAGCCCCATTCCAAATTTTCTCTCAGCTCGGAACTGATTTGGGGTTACTGCTTCTGTGAGTGATTGATTTAGGCTTTTCATCACTCGATTGGCTAAATGAATTTATTATTTATAAAGAAAATAAGGACCGTATTTCTACACATTTTTTCAGTGAAGAAAATAAGCACTGTATTACGCGTTTTTCAGTTGAACACTAAAGGAGAAATCGTGTAAAAAATAAGTGAATATTGTTAAAATTGTACTTTTTTTCTCCTAATAAATATTTCATCTTTAATAACAAAGAAATTTACTGAGCCAGAATAAATCTATAAAAAATATTTAAGACAATTTTTAATTAAAAATTTTTTTGTTTAAATCTTGAAATTGCATGACATACAAATATATGCAGCAAGTAAAATATTTATTGATTATCATGTTATTAAAATTAAATATTAGTTTTTTATTTTGAAAATTTAACTCTCCTGAAATTTACAATACATATGTTTATTTGCAATTGATAAGAGTGTAAAAAAGACAATTTTAAAAACTTTTTAAAAATTATTTACGCTTTTGAGAAAAATATGTGAACATCTGATTTACATAACGCATATTTATTTCGCTATACTGCAAGGGGCTCGCTTTAATGGATTTTACCAGTTTAAATAACATGTGAGGCAAGATTAAAGAGAGATAGTTTGTATTATGCTTGTTACGGATTTGCTTGTTACCATTTTGATTGATGCATTATTTAAAAAAATCAAAATAAAATCAAAATGCTCCGATAAAAAAACACTTAAAATGTGGAAAACAAATAAGAGTTTATCTTATAATGACATATTCTTTATTAGTATAAGAATTTAATAAGAAATGAATAGAAATCCTGATTTCCTAAATAAAAATTGGACATACCCTTTAATAAAGTTAGATTCTGCTTCACAAATAATATTAAACTTTGATTGAATCTTGCTTTAAAATAAAGACGAAAATTTAGTGAATTTCAATCAGACATTAAAGAAGTAATATTAAATAAGCAAACTATCTTTCCACTAAATTTATTCAGTTTTGTGCAAAAAATAAATACTTCTGAAAATTTTTTTTTTCAAAGAAAGGGAAGAATAGTCTTTTTTTTTGTGTGCGTGTGTGAGTGTGTTAATGGCCTAGATTACTGTCATGGGCTCATGTAGAGATCTGCTCAACCCGAGGCCTGTTCCTGGCCTGATATGACTACATGAGGTAAACCTTTTAAACTGGTCAGGACAACCCGATTGACAAAACAAATGGGACGGGCCTTCAAAAAAATTAAGCAGGCCATTTGGAACTGTTATAAAAATTTATACAAAGCTGATGAAATACAAACTATTTTAAATGGATAAGGCTTTCTGGAAAATAAATTTAAATATTTTGCACAACCTGATGAGCGTTTGACATACATCAATTAAAAAATATAAGAAGTACAGCCGTTATAAAAATGTAAACAAAGCTGATGAAATACGAACCATTTTAAATGAATGACTTTCTGGAAAATAAATATAAATATACAGCACAATCCGATGTGTGTCTGACATACATCAATTAAAAAAATATATAAAAAGTACAACCGTTATAAAAATGTAAACAAAGCCGATGAAATACGAACATTTTAAGGCTACAGTGGACTCTCAAAACTAATTTTTTTCAATTTTCAATGAATTTTTTCAAAATTTCTGGAAATAATCATAACATATATCTCTTATTTCACATTTTTTTTTTTTTTTTTTAAATATATTCAATAGTTTTTGAGATACAGATTTTTCTTTTTTAAATTAATAAAAAATGGCAATATTTCAAAATGCTCCATACGAAATTCTTTATGCCCAATTTTTCTGATTTTTTGATTAAAATGCTCTCTATGTATGTGTTAACAAATGTTACTAAACATTTTTAGAATATTACTTCTAAAACATTTTAAAAAAATGATTTTAACTAATTCTTTTGTATTTTTCATTAAAAAATCATTAAAAATTTCATATAACTGAAATTTAAAAAATTTGCATGCATCTAAAAAAATTATTTCTAGTAACATTTGTTAACACATACATAAAGAGCATTTTAAACAAAAAATCAGAAAAATTGGGCATAAAGAATTTCGCATGAAACATTTTGAAATCATGAAAACGACAAAAATATTCATTCTGAGAAAAACAGGTTTTAGTAACTACAGTGGTTATAATTGCTTAATATTTTCTTACTGACACAGTTTCAGCTATTAAGGGGCATAATATCATTTCTAGCTTATATGTAAGTGTTTTATGTTTTTATGGTAAATTCATATGAAATATGTACAAATTTTAATTAAATTTTATTAAATTAAATTACATTTTATAATTTTATTTACTTTCATTTCTGCTTTTGGTTAAATTCTTAATAAAAACTGTAAATTTTCAAGATTTAAAAGTTACATTAGCTATTTTTTACTTGCTATACAAAAGTGTCTAACTGCTATTCAAAACTGACTTTGTATAGCAGTTACTGCTATGCAACTTTCTTTTTCTAAATCAACTCCTGTGTTGATGCAGATGATCCAAATGAAAAGACAATAGAAAAAAGTTTATATTTTTATGAGATTGCAAATAAATAGGACAATAATTATGATAATAACACTAGATAGGAAATAAATAAGAAACAGTTAAAAAAGATGCAGACTTTGTCAACAGTGAACAAGAATAAATAATTGCACTTTTAATAATCTTTTGAAACAAAAATTCTGTATAGATTCTTATATAGTTGGTTTTTAAACTCAAATTTATAGGATAAATCAAAATTTCATAAAGCCTATTTAAAGTCTGAGGTCATCTATTGACATTAATTTTTGTTCTTGAAAAATGTTTGAAACATGTTTAAAGTTTTGAGCAGCCTTTTTGTTAAACATGATATTCGAATGTTTAATTGTCATGATTAAAAATATTGAACTTAGAACAAAAAACAGTTTTAAGAACTTTAAACACTTCACATGCTCAAAAAATTAAAGAAAAATAAAAAGTTTTAAAATAAAACTTCTGTTTAGATAATTACTGATAAAAGTGATTCTAAGAAGAGTCAGCAAATAAAAAGTAAAGATTAGACAGCACTTTGAAGTAAAGAATAAAATGCCAATTTTTCACAGCAAAATTTCTATAATTAAAGGGAAACTTATATGATAAGAACATAAATTTGGACACATATTTAAATAAATGAAACAATTTTAATGGCAATGAATATATATATATCTATGCAAACAAAGAGAATCAATACATTAAATTTTCCAGTATATACATTTAACCATTAGTTAGTAAAAAAATGGAATTATTTTTGTCCTTTATTCATGCTTTTCTATACTCCACTTTTTCAACTTTTACATCCTCTCCTACTAGCTGATAGACATAAGTTACAACAGTTGAAGACTGGATATCCATTAATACAAATGATGGAATAACAGCACTGAAAAAGGATAAACAATTTCAGAAATATTAAAAAAAAAACATTCAAACAGAAAGTAAAACACACATTATGAGTAATAATAAATAAATAAATAAAATCCTAGACCCTGAAAACTAACTTTCCCAAATTAGGTGATGTTATATGGGTCAGAAAATAACTGGTCAAATCTTAAAAATGTATTACTAATTTTACTGATATAAAACTAGAACAAATAAAATAAAAAGAATACTGCCCAGTTAAACTGATGGCATTGAGCTCACAGACTACGCATACTAATTGTACATTACAGCCTTATATTTTCAAGGATTAATTCCATTCGAAAAAGAAATTAAGAAGGGGAAACAGCTCTCCCCTTTCCCCTTTTTTATACTTAATCATTGAACCTCCTAAACTATCAAGAACATGCTTTATCATATAAAAAATCTATATCCAAAATTCAGAGCAAATCAGATAATTCTTAATAAAAACCCATTTAGCATTTGTATAATTTAAGAGTTATCCCCCTCTTTTATACTTAACCATTAAACTTCCAAAACTATTCAGAGATTTGAATGAAATCTGACAATTCTGCTTGAAAAACCCATTTATATAAATTAAGGGGAGAGGCATTAGAACCCCTGTTTATACTTATTCAATGAACACCTAATAGCAGTTACGGAATCGTCTCATCAGAATGATCCTATATCTAAATTTTGAACGAAAACTTAATTCTGATTATTCTCATGAAAAATCCGTTTATTTCTATTAAGGGGAGGGGCATGAGCCCCCCATTCCCCCCTCTTATACATATCGAATGAACTCCAAAAACTAATCAGGGAAGCACCTTGTCAGGATATACCTACACTACTGTGCGAATTAATTGGGACAAACATGTTTTTTAAGAAAATTGTTCCTTTCTCGAGGATTTTCTGCCTCAAACCGGTTTCAACTGTATTTTCTTACAACTCGCCACTGCTCTTGACTAGTCTAAACCGGTTTGATCACGTGATCATGACATGTCGAAAATATTTCCCTTGAGTTGCGCTTCAGTTGCAGTACGGAGTGGTGGATTGTGTGAATTGTTTGCTTCGGATGCGCATTTAAAAAATGGATATCACTCCCAGGAAAAAGACAAGAATTGTTACCCTTAGACAACATTCCTTTATGACTGTGAGAGATATTGCTGCAGCAGTTGGAGTTGGCAAATCAAGTGTTTCTAGGATTATTAATCAGCAAAAGAATTTTGGGACATTGTCTCCAAAACGAAAGCGTAAATGTGAACGCAAACGCAAGACCACACTTCGAACAGACAAATTTCTTGTATGAAATAGTAAAATGCATCCTCGCAAAACAAGTACAGATCTTCAGAGAGAATTATTAGCTACTAGTGCGAGAGTGGATTCACCGACAGTTCGACAAAGGTTTATTGAAGCTGGGAGATTTGCAAGAAAAGCAATCAAAAAACAGTTATTAACCCGTGCAATGAAGAAAAAACATTTGGATTGGGCCAGGAAATATTAATCTGGGACTGCACAAAACTGGAAAAATGTTGTATTCAGCGATGAAACGCATTTTTTGTACAAGGGTTTCAATCAAGATTTGTCAGGCGAACTGATGGAGAACCCATCAGGGAACAACATCTTACACAAACAGTTAAGCACCCTCAGAAACAGATGTTTTGGGGTTATTTTACTTCTGGAGGACCTGACAGCTTAGAACCAGTTGAAGGAATCATGAACTCTAAAAAATACATCTGTGTAATAGAAAGAAAAATTGTTCCTATGATGCAAACGTTCGCTGGTGGTCTCGGTATCTTTCAAGAAGATCTTGCTCCATGCCATACTTCTAAGCTAACAAACAAATTTTTTCAAGAACAGAAATTAACGATTTTGGATTGGCCTGGTAATTCTCCGGATTTAAATCCCATCGAAAATTTGTGGAGCATTGTAAAGAGAGGTGTGATTAAAATAGACTGCTCAACAAAGAAAAGAATGATTGAGAATGTTATAAAAGTTTGGTTTCGTGATGACGAGATCAAAAATATATGTTCTAATTTAGTAGAATCCATGCCAAAACGTGTACAGGATCTCATTCAAGCTAGATGAGGACATGTTTCGTGTTAGATTGCTATACAAAACATGTAAGTTAACCTATACAGATTAAACAACATTTGTAAAAATTTTTGTGTTTGTCCCAATTAATTTGCACAGTAGTGTATATACAAAATTTCAAGTGGATTGGATATTTTTATCGTGAGTTATCGCGTTACTTACGAACATACATACAGAACGAGCGAGCACATAAGCTCTCAGGCTATGATAGCCTAGCCTGTGAGCTAATATCTTACAACATTAAAAGGAAAAATAAATAAAAATATAGATAAATAATTTTATGATGTTTCATATTAAATCCTGCATAAAGAGTGGTTTAATGTTAAACAAGTTAAAAACTTTACGTAAACTTTCTCATTAATATAAAACAATGTTATAAATTGAATTTCCTTTTAAACAATATTTTTTTATAATACATACTAGAGGTCTGCACGAGCCGAAATTTCCAGGCCCGGGCCCGGCCCGAAAGTTAAAATTTCGGCGCGGGCCCGGCCCGGCCCGAACGAAAGAAATATTGGCCCGATCCGGCCCGGCCCGAAAGTTAAAATTTCGGCCCGAACGAAAAAAATAATGGCCCGACCAGAAAGTTAAAATTTCGGTCCGAGCTCGGCCCGGTCCTGAAAAAAGTTTAAAATTCGGCCCGAAACCCGGCCTGGCTCGAGTGAATTTCTACAGAACATTGATCTTTAATCTTATGGAAGAGTTCCGACTAAAAAAAATTATATTAGTCTTTTTTTCCATGTTTATAATCTCCATTTATGCAGAAGTGCCGTAGGCTGCGATATTTATGCTTTTAAATGAATCTTTGTTTGTTGTATGTAAATGTTTCGGTTATCACTAGTATTATTAATCCATAGTCGCTGTAATGGAGACAAAAAATCGAAAAAGCGATATATGGTAAAATTTCCAAAGACGAAATCGCTTTGGAGTGAAAAAAAAAAAAAAAAAAAAAAAAAAAAATGCATTCCCTTCTTAACAGATGTAAATGTTTAATATATTTTTTTCTCCCGTATTCTTGTATTCATTTTGCATGGATGAACATTTTAAAAGAAACTTTCAGTTTTCAGTTAAAAAAAAAAAAAAAAAAAAAAAAAAAAAAATTCCATCATAATCATGTCTTTTGTGTGTGTGTGTGTGTTTAATTCTATTTTAAAACGCCTAGTAATCTAGGATTCTTTAAAAGGAAAAATTCTAATGTTTAATTGCAGAATAATGACGGCTTAAAAATATATGCTTTTTTTGCAGAAATTTTTGGACAAAGCCAAATATTACTGATTTATAAAAAGTTGAGAAAAGGATTTTCATATGGGAAGATTTAATAGGAACTGATTATTTTGGTCCATGAAAACTAGGAAGAATGGAATCAGTCTCGGCTTCATACGGAAAAAAAAGTTAGGCACGGCCCGAAAGGATTAGTGACTAGGCCCGGCCCGGCCCGGCCCGAATGCCATTATTGAAAATCGGCCTGAGCCCGGCCCGCGGGCCGGGCCAGGCTCGGGCTTCGGGCCGAGGCCCGGCCCGTGCAGACCTCTAATACATACATTAATAAACATATCTATTATAATGTAATAAAAGAAAATTATCATATGATTGCTCCACTTTCAAAGTAGGATCACCAATAAGTATTCAATATAAATTTTTTTTAAAACCAAATAAAATGGTTTTTAAAGCATAGTACCTTGGTATCAGATTTTTACTTTCTTCTATCTTCAATAGAAGAAAGTATTGTAACTGAATTTTTTTTCGACAGATTTACATGTTTTAGGGGCAAGAGATTTCAAAAAACATGTTTTTTCAAAATGTCTTTTTGTCCTTGTGTCTGTGTGTGTGTCTGTATGTCGTCATTCTACCATCAAAAAGTGTATTAAGATATGCATAGAATTGAATCAAATTTTTTATGAATGTTTTTAGCTGTGGCAAGCAGGTCCTCCAATTTTGAAATATTCCGAAGGGAGAGTGCACTGCAATCTCGATTTTTGCACCATTTTCAATATTGTACCGACCAAAAGTGTATGAAGTTATGCATCAAATTAAAACAAATTTTTTGTGTAAGTGCATGGCTATGGATAGTTCGTTCTCCCTGAATTTGAAAAAAATCTACCAGAAGGGGGCGCTGCAATCACGATTTTTGTTCCATTTTCAATATTGTACCGACCAAAAGTTATGAAGTTATGCATCGAATCAAACAAAATTTTTTGTGTAAATGTTTGGCTATTGTTAGTTGGTCCTCCCTTAATTTGAAAAAAATCCGCCGGAAGGAGGCACTGCAATAGCGATTTTTGTGCCATTTTCAATATTGCACCACCTAAAAGTGTATGAAGTTATACCAAAAACTGAACTAAAATTTTTGTGTATGAATTTTTTTTTTTTTGGTATGGCAAGTAGGTCCTCCCTGAATTTGAAAAAAAAAAAAAAAAAAAAAAAAAAAAATCTGCCTATCATTCTATTGTTCATCGGCTCGTGCAGAGACGGAAACTTGTTTTTACTCAGATTAATTGACTGAAGCAGAAATTTAAGATGAAAATAAAAGTTGGTATAGTATTGAATTAAAATTATTAAAGAATTAACGTGAGTAACTATTTTTTTAAATATTAAAATGTACGTATGAAATAGAAGAAAGTTTTGGGATTGGCATATCCAACAAGTTGAAAATTGTAATAATGAATAATTTTACTCATTTTTTCTCATTAGTATCAAGCCTTTACTAGCGAGCGAGGAAACGCTCGAGAGCTAATGCTATTCCTATGGGGAAGCATTTTTCTTATAACTCTTTCGCATTTTGACATTTTTGAATAATTTTTTTTGCATTGGATAACTGAGGTGCATGCCGACAGCGCACTTTTTTTTACTTTTCGATTTTGGTTGCAGATGTTTTTTTAAAAAGCACTTTCAGTTTCGAAACCGGTTTTGAAAGTGGAACTATTTTTGTAAAAAATATCTGCAACTAAAATCAAAAAAGTAAAAAAGGTGCGCTGTCGGCATGCACCTCAGCTATCCAATGCAAAAAAATTATTCAAAAATGTCAAAATGCGAGAGAGTTATTAGAAAAATGCTTCCCCATACGAATAGCATTAGCTCGCAAGCGTTTCCTTGAGCGAGAACAGGGGCCTTAAGTCACTGCCACCACTGTAAAGGCTGTTAGTCAGTGAAATATCAAATTACCTTAATTAATATTAAACCTATGAGTGTATGATGCATTCATATTTTTAAAATACATCCTTTATCCTTAGGACATAGATATTTTTAACTTCTTTGCTCTGTGTTAAGTGCTTATTTTTTTTTTCTTTTTAATGCTGTCAAAATGTTTTTTAAATATACAATTTATTTATAATTTTATTTGTCAAAATTTTAGAGACAACATCAACATATTTTAATACTTCATACAAAATTATATATATATTTTAGAAATATTTTGACAACTAAATTCTTTAGGAAACCTTTAGTACATAGAAAAAAGAAAAATGTTAATTATTTGAAAAATAATTTTAAAAATCCAAGTGCATTGTATGCTTACTAGGTTTAACATTATCGAGGTAAGTTTGAACTTTCTTTGACAAATAGCTTTAATTTGGATGTCAACATTATTAGTGGATACATTTCTATTTTATAATACAGATATTTAAAAATGATTTTAACTGTATCTTTTAAGGCTCCTCATCATTCAAATCTAATTCCCTTCTTTAACATTCTTATAAGATGATTGCTTTCATACTTTTTTTAATTTATCACCAGAAAATTTAGTTTTTTTTCCCCATGTGTATTCTTTTTAAAGAATGTTTTTATATTGTTAATTGATAATTTTTTCTGAACTTTCTGACATAGTTAATTCCAATTTAACTATTAAATCTTATTCATAGTTGTTCAACTTTGCTAAGATTTTTAACACTTTAAAAATATAAATTTATATTAAAAAAAATACTTTGTTAAATTAACTGCAAACTGACATCCTTTAAGAAGAATATACAAATAAAAATAAGTTTAAATTTTCTGATAAAAAATTTAAAAAATACAAATGCATTCTAAAGCTATAAATTTAAGATTCAAGAGGAGAATTTGCTGTCTCATGATAATGATCCTTAAAAAGAAAAATCTTCTATTTGAATTAAGGTGGTCAACTATATATATATTTAAAATACAAGCTGGGGTTTTTCATTCTCTGTCCTGGCCTTTCTACTGTATCAATTATAATAATTATTCTTACTTTATTCTATATTTACAAGTAGAAAATATTAGGTTCATAAAAATAATAATAATAATTCTAGTTTTTGGCAGATCTACATATTTTTAGGGGTCAAAAATCCCATAAAACATGTTTTTACAAAATGTCAGTCTGTATGTGACACAAATTTTGTGGGTGCTCTGTCTCAAGAACTAATGCACAGAATTTAATAAAACTTTAGATTCAGTTAGTCTCTGATATAAATTGGTGCAGATTTGTTTTTGGTATAATATAAATCCCCCAATAAGTGGCACCAGTATGCAGCATTTTTCATGATTTCTGCAATAGCTCTATCTCAAGTCAAGTCAAGTCAACGCAGAAGCTTACAGAGCATTTACAGTGGGTCAGAACCCCTGTTTAACCTCCACTGAAAGATGATCAAAAACATAAAAATAGTTAAAATAAGCTAGCGAGATATTGAAGATTGATACTCAGGAAGTCCCAAGTTGCCACCAGACTAGGGATGTAAATTTTCTGGAAAAGTATAAGTAGTGGAAAAAAACTGGTTTTTTACCGGCTTTTTTTGAAAAAAAAACTGAAAAGTTGGAAAAATTGATTTTTCATGATTGTTTCTCCCAAATAAATTATATTTTCTTAGAGAATATTAAACATTTTTTCTCATTTATTTGTATTAAAAGAAAATTATTTTCACTTTATATTACAAAATAAAAAGAAAGTAGCAAACCCTGCTTTTAAAAGTTTAGTTTTTTTTCACAGCCTAAGAAATTTTAATAAACGCTATTGTTTGCTACATCATATCTCTGTTGAAATGGTTTTTCAGTTACATGTTTAACTACCAATTGACCTAATTTAAAAAACCTGAGCCAATATGTCTGTAGTTTGGAATGAAATAAATTATGTAATCCATTTACATAAGTATAGTTTTTAAGTAAATAATACTAGTTTAAAGATACTACTGCAGTTTTGTCATTATTATGAAAATGAGAATTCAGAAACTCCATTGTTTGTTTAAAAATACATATTTTTACATCATTACATTTTTTTCTTGCAATTATAATTTTATTTCCTTTAAAAAATATGTTTAGTTTTGGTATAACTTTCCAATCTCAACTCAAAAAAGTTTTGATTTAGTTTTATAATCTAAATTCAAACAAAACTAAGTTTTAGTTTGGCTTATTCAGGTCTGCAACTAAAAAATAGCATAAGATTTATTGACTGTTAGATTTTCACTCATTTGTACTTTTCTAATGCAAACTGCCCATGTTTTTGCAACATTACTGTACATTATGGAGGTCAATTTTCAGGGTTGCCGGCTTTAAGCCGGGCCAAAAAAAGCCGGCCGGCTTTTTTTGGTTTTATCCACTTAAAAAAAGCCGGCTAAAATTGAAAAAAGCCAGCTTAAGTGTTAATTTGTATCAAATCCATATTAAATTTGGATTGATTTATTTTTAATACATTTTTAATTATTTACTACTAAAAAATTACAAATTTCTATTTAATTTTTCAAATAAGTAAGTCTTTATAACTGCTAGAAGTCAACTGTGAAGGCATTATGTCCAAAAAAATGTATAAATCTTGGAAAAAAGAAAATATAACAAAAAATGTGTCCTAAACTTCTATATTTCATAGTTCTACTTTTATTACACATTCTTAAGAATTATATTTAATTGAATTATGACAAAATGTAACACATCAAAGCATTCATGGAAACATTTTTCAAGTCAATATGTAAAGATTACGTCATAGATGAACATAGTTGAAAGACAAATAAGGAAGGATTCAGTATTTGAGGCGAGTTTATACATAATTATATATACTTAAAAACAACAAAAAATGTTTGAATAAAATTTGTTGAATTAAAATTTTGAATAGCTCTTTGTTATTTAAAAGTGCTTATATGCTGTCTTGCATGAATATATTCATGCATATGTTAATTGAGAATACTGAAATAAATTGTGAAATATAATATATTGTGAAATATGCATATTTCATATTATTTTCAATAGTGAGAAATTGTGATTTTTTTTATATGTATGATTTTAAATGTTAATAGGGAATAAAACATGACAATTTAATAACTCTTAAAATTAGTTGAGTAATAAAAATGTAACTATGTACCCATTGTCCTCTTTAATTTTATAAAGAAATAAAAATGGAAAAACAAGGTTGGATTAAAGATTAATGTAAATCGGAAAAAGCATTTGGTATGGACATTTTATAATTTAGCTGACATATTTGCAATTCTGACTATAAATTACTAGCAACTCCATCAATATGTTATTCTAATATTAATGTCTTCATCTTTGAAAAATTGGGTTATAACCCAATTTCTCATAATAAATCATAATTAAAATAAAATCCCAATTTTTTATTTTAATAAATTTATTAAACTCAAAGTAAATTAAACATCATTAAAACTAGTTAAAGGACACTTAAAAAAATGTGTAGCTTATAATAAAAACACTTCTCTGTATAAAAGCCAATTTTGGCCAAAAAAAGCCGGCTAAAACCAATAAAAGCCACCGGCCTGGCTTTTTTTAATTTTAGCCGGCTTTTTTGCAACCCTGTCAATTTTGAATTCAACACCTTGAAAAAACATTCAATTAATCAGCTATAATGGAATCTTTAAAAATACAGCATAGTAGTGCCACCTATAGGGCAATTTACACCAAAAACTAAACATTAATATATATCAGGAACTGTCTGAAGCTGTAGTTTGATAAAAAAACCGTCCTTTAGTTCTTCAGATAGAGCTATTGCGATAATCATGAATAATGCAACATAGCAGCATTATCTGTTGAGCGATTTACACCAAAAATTAATGAGCACGAAGTTATGTCAAAGGTTAACTTGGTTCTGAAGTTTTATGAAAATACATACATTAGTTCTTGAGATTGAATTATTGTGGAAATTGTGAATAATGCAGCATAGCTGTGCCATTGGTTGGGCGATATACACTATAACTAATACCTCGAGTTTATATCAAGGTGTAACTGAATCTAAAGTTTTGTAAAATTATGCGCATCAGTTCTTGAGATAGAGTGCCCATAAAATTTTTGTCACATACAGACTCACAGAGTGACAGATATTTTCCAAAAACCATCAAATCGTGTTTAGGACCTTCTGAAACATTTAAATACACCAAAAACTTGAAGTTAAATTTTTCACAAATTCAAAACTTACTTCTTGAAAAGATAGAAAAACGTAATAAGTGCATGCTTCAAATTTTACGTTAAATTTTTAATTTTACCATTTCCATTAATCGGCATATAATTGAAATAATTTTGCACATGAATTAATTTTTAAAAAGAGAAGTTGCATTTAATTATATATCTAGATTTTTTTCATGTAATTATGTTTTTGTGAAATTGTGAACTTCTTGTATACAGGGTGTTTCGCTACCAGACTGACAAACTTTGAGGGGTGATAGTAGACATAAAGACAAACATTATTAAATAGGAAATCATGGGGCGCAAACGTCTTCTGTAGGAGCTAGGGGCCATTAAAGTTTAAGGTCCAAAAATTCAAACGCTGATAAAAATTAGAAAAAAAGGGTCGATATGTTTGCGGTTTTCTCTAAAATCATTCTTTATATCACGATTTTTTATTTTTTTTATTTTAAAGGTTAAGTTCAAAAACTGTCGATAGAGGGCGCTTTAGACTTTAGAGTAACTAACAAATACTTTTTGCCGTTCTTTTGTGCATGAGGTTGAAATTATTCTAAAGTTTAGACTTTAACATAAATTTTAAGCCCAAAATCGGAAACATGGGGATCGGTTAACTAGCGAAAATTTAACTGTGAACTGAGGGGGAGATTTTAAACGCTCATAAACATTGGACAAACTAATCTGTCACTTTAACATGTTGCTGTTTCTCTGCTTGTTTCTGTTGTTTTTTCTCTGCTTTTTTTTTAAACGTAACATGCAAAAAAAACAATTTTCAATGTTACATTCCTGTGTGATTCAGAGTCGCCTTTGCATCCCTTACACTTCCTGGAATTATTGTGGTCTGAAACACCCAGGAGTAATACCATTGAAATGTCGGACATATGTCGGAAGCGCCCTCTATCAAAAAAATGAGGACATGAAAGCTGTTTATCATTTTGAATAAAATAGTTACCAAGAGAATGACCTACACACAAACTGCAACAAAATCGATTAGTTTGTCCAATGTTTATGAGCATTTAAAATCCCCCCTCTGTTCACAGTTCGATTTTCGCTAGTTACCCTATCCCAGTGTCTCCAATTTTGAGCTTAAAATTTAAGTTAAAGTCTAAACTTTAGAATAATTCTAACCGTATACACAAAATAACGGTAAAAAGTAGTTGTTTGTTACTCTAAAGTCTAAAGCGTCCTCCATCAACCATTTCTGAACTTAACCTTTAAATTTTTTTTAATAAAAAATTTGTGATAAAGAAAGATTTTAGCGAAAACCGCAAACGAATTGACCCTTTTTTCCATTTTTTATCATTGTTTGAAGTTTTGGACCTTAAACTTTAATGGCCCCTAGCTCCTACAGAAGACGTTTGCGCCCCATAGTTTCCTATTTAATAATGTTTGTCTTTATGTCCACTATCACCCCTCAAAGTTTGTTGATCTGGTAGCGAAACACCCTGTATGCTTATACAAAATATAATCAGAATTCGTGAATAAGAAATGATTACTGTATTTAGGTTCCTATTTAGACATTTTTAATAAGGTTATTTATACATAATACAACTTGATAAGATTCAGCTACTATATAACATGAGATTTTTTTTCGTCAATCACTGCATTTGCGAAAGATTCAATTTGTCGATTAAACTTTTTCCTGAAATGTCTATTTTCAAGAGAAATATTGCGAAGGGACTTGTGTTTCAAACAAGAAAAAAATGTGAAGGATTCTTTCAAGTCTTCTCAAACAGATTTCTGCTTAGAGATCAGATATCTGAGCATCTGTCCCACATTAAAGTTTTCATGTGGGGCACTCAACATAAAAATAAATTAAATTAAAAGTATGAGAATGTAGCTATTATAAAATTTTCAATATATTATTTCATACATGAAATTTCAATTTTTCCAGTTCGGAAAAATTGAAAAATAAGCCTTCTGAAAAAAACTGAAAAAAACCCCTTTTTTTCCGAGCATTTCCATCTCTACACCAGATGAACCCAGTGTCGCAATGACTTCTGAGGAAGCCATCACTTCATTGACAGACTAAGATCCGAGCGGCAGTGGAGAAAATCAAAGAGCAATTGGAGCTGATTTCCCATTTGTTGGAGCGCTAAGCCCCTATCTTTGGTTGTCAATTCCAACATGCGTAAGGAGCACAGGGTCCCAAGCCTCAGTTGATGTCCTAGCTCTATCTCGAGAACTAATGAAAAGATTTTTATAAAGCTTTAGATTCACTTTTTCCCTGATATAAATTGACACTAATTACATTTTTAGTTAATATCATCATATAGATGACACAGCTACGATGCATAATTCATGATTTCTATGACAGTTATACCTAAAAAACTAATGCATAGAGTTTAATAAAACTTCATATTCTGTTATACTTTCACATAAATAGGCTTAGGTTATTATTATTACATTAAACAGACTTAGATGTAAGTGCAACAGGTGTCACTTTCATATTCTATGGGCTGAAATTTGTGTGGCAGACATCTAAGAAAGTGGCTATCAAATTCAAATATTTGTTTGAAAGAAGCTATGCTTATGCAGCAGATGATCGCGATCGGCTTAACAAATTTAATCCATTCAGAAACACTATTCATTCACTGACTTGTTCATTAATTGATCATAGATTTAGTATAGATTTGTATGAAAATTTAATTAATTTCCTATTAAAAATTAAATAGTGTATGAAAATAATGTAAATCCTTTATAATTCGGTTAATATATGCTCTCATTCAGAATGGACAGATCATATTTTGATGATCTGTCCATTTCATAGCATATTTAAAAAAATTAAAGGCATATCCTTTGTGAAAAATTTTAGAATTACATTAATTGACTATGGCATAACATCATATCAATTTGTTACTTTGTTCTTTCAAAAAGTCCTTAGTTCAATAAAAAATGTATTTACTAATGGGCCGATGAAACTAAAGTACTAAAGTGGAGTCTAAAACCTGTTAATTTTAAAACTACATTTTAATTAAAATAATTAATTTGCATTGCAATTAAAAATATTTATTTAAAATGGATACAAAAATATAAAAAATAATGTTTCTGACCTGTTCATTCTAATTTGGGGTTCCTTTGATGAGCCCAAACCTCCAATATCCCATAAATTAATCAGACATAAGTGTATAACTTAAAATGTTTTTTAAGTCAACAATAGATGTAATTAAATACAGCTAGACAAATCTGAAACACAGAATTGCTTCTTCTTTGTTTTCTCAGGTGTTTGTTATTGGCACATAAAAATCTAAATTGTGAAAGTGTGTATTAAGCAATCACTCATTGTATCTCTTTTTTAAAATGCAAATAATTCAATGAGCTTATATCTTTAGAATCTCCACAATGGAGATGAAGATAAATTGTCATTTAGTTTTAGCAATATGATAGCAAATTTTGAAGCATTAACATATATGAGCAGAGGCAGATTACCCATTAGGCTGTGTAGACTGAAGCCTAGGGGCCCAGAAGAAAAGGGGGGCCGGTGCTAAAATTTTCCTAATGTAAAGAACAAGAAAATATTCTTTTACACTGGTCGGACATTAATATTTAATACAAAAGACGTGCGAAATTCTTTGTCATAATCATTTATATTTTTATCGTCAATGATTTGAGTTAATGAAGTAAGCATGTGTTTTAATTTTTCCAGTATATAACTCTTTGAAGGAGTGAAAGGAGGCCCTCAAAAAGTTAAGCCTAAGGGCCCGGGTGGTAGTTAATCCGCTTCTGTATATGAATCAGATAGAAGAAACTTTTGGGATTGATACATCAGACAAATTTAAATTGAAATATGTTTATTTGCAGATGAACCAGGATTGAACATATTTAAATATATTCCCATTTTTATACTTTATTTTAATTTAAAAGTTTTCAATGAAATTTTATCAAAATGAGGATAAACAGATTATTTCTATTGTTACGGCTAAAAAGGAAATAACAGAAATTATTAAATCTTTGCTAATATCACATTACACATAAATTATAAATAAGTCAATAAGAATTCAACACTATTTTTATAAATGTAACAAGATGACTGCCTTTCTTAAATTATAGAATCTATAGGTGGTGCTATTGCCACTTTTGGCAAAATATCCTGAGATATTTTGCCTTCTTTTCTAAAAACATGAAGTGAAGTAATTTAGTTTGATGAGAGTAAGATTTTGATGTGTGTTCGGAATACATCTCCTTTACAGATGTTCTTTGCGCTAAAGTATTTTTTATGCATGTTCAATTAATTGTTTTGCACTTCGTCATGCGATTTGTATATAGTGTGTTTTGTGCTGTGTCGTCGACAATAAAAATGTGACTGTAACATCTTTGTTCTATATTTTAAGTACTGAACACATCCCTCACTGGCACCCAACAGAAAAAATGGAGTTCTTTTGGAACATTTATGTGCTTTCAAAGTTCTCTCTGTGTCAAGTTCTTTATTGTCATCCTGACAAAAAGTTCCAGAAATTATATTTAAAGTGGGGTAATCCGTACCCACTTTGAAATTATTGTCACCTCGACAATAAACCAAGTTTTGTGTTCTCAAATGAGCTGTGTTCATTTGGAACAATTCATTCTGTGGTTTAAAAAAGCTCTATTATATTTTAAACTAGCTGACCCGCCCGGCGTTGCCCGGGTCCGTATTAACAATATTAAACGAACTTGAAATTTGTATGATTTTATCAATAACTGGAAGCATGCAGAAATGCATTGTCTGAAATACGTCGCAGCTGACTTTGTGAAAAATCGGTTTTAAAAACAACAACTAATATTAAGCTCTAGAAATACTTAAAATGAGCAATGAGAAACACGGGAGGGAACATGTATCCAACGATTGCGTTAGTTTCGTGTTAAAGTGTTGATATTTACCCGTAAAAATCACTGTTAAATCACGTAACTAATTATTTTTTTCGCATAGAAATCCCAAGTGAAAAATTTTGAATTTCAAACTAATTATATCATTCTTAAATCCGACTATACCGTGAATGAATCGATACGCGATGATAAAAGATTGGTATATAGTATTATAATTTCAGAGCCATTTAACAAAAGTGTATATTTTTAATCAAAGCATGCGTAATGTTGACTCTGTGGACAAATTCCTAACCGGAAACTTTTGTACCATAACCATAATCTGTCTGTAACCTAACTGCGACTTAACATTACCCTACCGTAACTTAAATATAACATAAATGTAACCTAGCCGTCACTTTGAAATATCAATATAGAAGCATCATTTAAGATTTTGCTTGAAAAGTTAACATTCTTTCGTTAATGTCTTAAAATCGTCTGCACTCTGAAATCTATATTTTAGACTAATATTTGTTATTTAAGTTTTTGCGCATGATTTTAAAAGAATGTTTTCATAAATATATTTTATATATTGACATAGAGTTATTAATATGTTGTTAAATTAAAAACATATTTTCATCTACGTTATAAAGTATTAAAAAGTTCTGAAAAAAAAGAAAGCTTTTAGTAATACAATTTTTAGTTCAAATCAAATGTTTTCAATATTTTATTTAATTTTATTTTGACATTTAAATTATTTCGAATTTATCAATTTCAATTATTTTAAAAGCAAACATTTTTTAAAAATAAATAATATAATAGAAAAAAGACCATTTTAAAAAATTACTATTTCTTCATAAAATACGCTTCAGCTGTTATTCAATTCTTTCAATTCGTCTTATTAATACAAAATCCCTTCCACATGCTTTTGTTTGGGACATTAATATTTGAGCGATAAATGGTTTAATATTGCAACTCTTTTTTCGGTTTACTTCACCACCACCTATCTTTTTCCTCCATGGTTTGCAACCGCTGTGATAAAAAATCATTATTTAAACTGACAGTTTGCCAGTCTATGAATTTTAAAGGTCTGTTCCAGCTTTTTAAATTATTTATGCGAAAATTTTATGCAACCAACCAACCATAACTAAATGAAGAGAAAAAAAAGAAGAAAAAAGGCGATTTTTTATGAGAGTGATCTTTGGAATTTAATTAATTACTCAGTTAATAAATAGAATTTCGAAATTCTGAAGCTCAGGTGCATCAGGAGAGATATTGGGCTACTCTCATAAAAATTTTGAGCTTCGTACGTCCCATAGATTTTGCTAGCCATCGCAGAGACACACACACACACACACACACACACACACACACACACACACACACACACACACACACACACACACACACACACACACACACACACACACACACACACACACACACACACACACACACACACACACACACACACACACACACACACACACACACACACACACACATGCAGACAGAGCGATTTGTTATTTTATTAGTATAGATGTGCCACATCAAGTATCAAGGTATACTCCAGTTTTGTGCTAATTTATTTAATATAAGCTGTGTGTGGTAGTGTCATCCCGAAAAAATTCAAGAAAGTATATATATAAAAAAAGGGTAATCCATACCCATTTTGAAAATATTGTCAGCTCGACAATAAATCAAGTTTCTGTTCTTCTTATTTTTACTAATGCTTCCTTCTTCATTTCTAAGTTTTAAGTGTGTCATCCTGACAAAAAATCAAGAAAATATATGCAAAAAGGGTAGTCCGTACCCAATTGGAAGATATTGTCGACCTGACAATAAATAAAATTCTTCGGTCTTCGTATAAAGGTTGTTCTTACGGAATAATTCCATGTTCTGAGAAAGTTCTATTATGTAATAAAGTACGCTATATCAACAAAATGTCTTCTAATTTTTGTTTTAAGTTTTTCAACATAACTGGTGTTTGTGATTGAAATTTCTTCATTTCGTTATATAAAAGATTCGTCATAATCTGATTGTATTCTCAGAAGCGTTCAATACTTTTGATTTAATTCTGCGTGCTTTTAATTGTTATGTGAATCTTTATCTAAAAATAGATTTTTATTTTATTGGTTTTGTTACCGGTAAAAGTTTGAGAAAATTTTTTTGTTTGTTTTTCTTTTTGCTAGCAGCTGCTAAAAAAAAAGGGTTTTCAATTTGTTTTATTTATTAAGATAAATGCTGTTTCATATATATATATATCTGTGTTTTGTTTTTATTTATGTTGATTTTGAGTAAGATTATTAAGAAACAATTTCTTGAAAATGAAAGTGATTCCTTTTGATATTGTTTTTAAAAGCAACGATTCTGAGTAAGTGAATTTCGAAGTTATTATATATTTCAAAGTTTTTTTTAATCTGTGCACATCATATAAAAATGATTTTGATAAATTTTATTATCTCATATGTTGTTTATTTTTAGATGTAAAGTAAGTTCTTTATTCATATTTCGAGTTGTTTTCATATTTATGTGTGGTTGAAAATTATTTCACATTGAATTACCTATAATATTTCATATATTTAAAATGAATGATTTATGTCATTGGTAAGCTAATTTGGTAAAAAAGTTGAATTTTAACATATAACATTTCTTATAAATATTTTCATGAGCTCATGATTAAATTAGTGGTATATTTTAATACGTTTTAAATTATTTCCTGCATTTTTTTAACATATATTTATGAAAGTTTATCCATATTTACCTGTTTTATTTAGGGATGGGACGAATAGTGATTTGGCCGAATAGCTGAATATTCGGCGGCTGAATACCAACTTTTTTTCACAATAAAGAAAATAAATTTTAATTATACATAACTTAAAAAATAGGAGCTCATTAATAATTATTACTCTTAAATGTGCTTTAAAATGTATTTTTAAATTTGAAAAACTTATTTTAACACAAAAAAATTATGAAATTAAACTATATTCTTTTATTCTTGTGTACATCAAATTGATTTTCAGTAAGTTAGGATGGGAAGATATTTACATTAAAATATGAAGAATGTACTTCACTTTTACTATCAAATGATACTTTTACCTTTTCTTGCATCCAAAATCAATAATATTTTAAATCTCTCTCCCTCAGAACTCACGAGAAGATATTTTCTGAAATAACGTTTAATAAAGTAAATTTGATCATTTACAGTTTGTGTCCCTAATAATAAGCCAATTCGTAAGAACGAGAGTGTTCTGAAATCAGTTGCCAAACTTTAAATTACAAATTATGTTAAAGCAAAAAGTTATGCTTACAGTAGAATTCATATGTTAACAAAATCTTTGACTCAGCACATACAATATTCAACAAGCATAAAAGAATAAACAGAAATTGATAACAACACGAATGAAGAAAGATATAAATTAAAAATATATACATAATAATGTTATATATTTAAGTAATTATTTAAAAGTGAAAACTATAGAATAAAAAAAATATTTTGTTCAGTATTTATAATTTATGTTTAAACATAAAACCATCTTCATAAAGAAAATTGTGTTATCTAATGTGCATCTAGTTTGACATCAGTTCTGTTTTCAGATGTACCATTGTATTTGGAATAGTGATATTTGATATTTAATTTTGAAAATGAATCTTCGTTAATACACCTAGTGAATGAATTTTTTTCCTTTCTTACTTTATAGAAAATAAGTTATGAATTTCATAAGAGCCTTTTTTTATATGTGCATGGATTTTGCAGATATCAATACAAATTCGAGTTTTTTAGAATAAGGCAGTGTTTTTCTTTTCTTTTTTTTTTCCTATAAGTGTTTTTACATTTTGAATTGTAATATATCATTCACTAATGAAGACTTTTCCTGTACAATTAAATCTCCAACTTGGGCAGCAATTTTTAAAATATCACTAACTTTCATGGGAAATACAGAAAAGCTGTATATTTTTTAGTATCTGAATAACTGTATATTTTGTAAGTAAGAACGAGAAGGACTTCATAAATGAAGTAGCAAATTTGGATTAGAGAAAAAAAATTGCAAGAATGAAATTGTTTAAGTCCGAAATTTATTTGGCAAGATATCTTTCACTATTCGGCAAGATATATCTAAATATTCGGCTACAGGTATTCGGCCGAAGTATTCGGTCAACAAGCCATCAATATTCGGCCAACCGAATATTCGGCAAAAGGGCCGAATACTGAATAGTGGCCAAATATTCGTCCCATCCCTAGTTTTATTTACCTGTAAGGGGAAGGTAATCATTTTGTTCTTATTATTTAATGCGTCACGTATCTAATAGTTTTCTAATTTAGGCAAATTAACAATAGCTAATTTGAGAAAAATGGCGTTTCTTTCTAAAGGAAAAAAAATCGATTTGTTTAGTTTGAACATGGAATCAGAGTTAAATGTGGATAATGAAGATAAACTATCAGTTTTACGTGAGAAAATTATGAAGTGTGAACTGCTTAAAGATGACGAACAATTTGTTAAAGAGGCATTTATTGCTACAATGGAAGATCGCAAAAAACGAGAAATTGCAGAACAACAAATGATTGAGGATAAACGTATTGCAGAGGAAAGAGCATATAAGCTAGAAAAGCTTAAGCTACATGCTCAAAATCCTACCGTGACAACAGTACCACAAAATCAAATAGACCAGATGCGTATAGATATTAAAAATATCTTGCCAACATTTATTCCTGAAAAGGATGATATGTCCTTATTTTTGACGATGTTTGAACGTCAAATGAAAATGCTTAATGTCTGCAAAGAATTTTAGGTTTCTCAATTAATTGCCATACTTCCGAATGACATTGATAAACCTATAGCCAGAGAACCAGATAAATGTTTAAAAATTATTCTTATATTCCTGACATATTGCTTAAAAGATTTAAGTTGAGAGAAGAAAAGTTTAGGATATTATTTAGCCGACATCAAAAAAGAGAAAATTCTACTTGGAAAGATTTTTATTTTGAACTTAGAAATTACTTTGAGGGTTGGTTATCCAAACTAGAAATTAATTCATTTGAAAAACTAACTGAACTAATAATCGCTGATCAGATTAAGAAAAAGTGTCCACCAGAATATAAGAATCATTATTTAGATGGTTAGGACAAGTTAAATGATCCTGTCGTGTTGGCTGAAAAGCTAGACAACCTTCAAAATATTAAACCTTCTTCTCAAAAAACAGCAAGTTATTCAAAAATGCATGAAATACAGAAACATGTTTTGCCGAAATATTCAAATAGTCAAGAATTCTGGAAAAATCAAACACACAAACATGAAGTTAACACTTTTCAAATTATAAAAATATTCATTCTACCTCAAAATATACAAATTCACGACATGAAAACAATAATAAGTGCCCGATTATAAGCTGCTATGGCTGTGGTAAACAACTTTTTGTCAGAGCCAAATGTCTTAATTGTTCCCCATCTATGCAGATGCAATCAGCAAATTTTCATTCCTTTCATCTCAAATCTTGTTCTATCAATACTCGAACAACACCTTTGTTGTATATTAAGGTAAATGGTGTTACAGGTGTTGCTTGTACAGATACAGGAGCTACTCATAGCATTGCTGGGGAAATGTTATGCAAGCTTCTCTGTGACCAAGGAACTGTGTTCGAAGACACTGGTGTAAGCATAACACTTACTGATGGCCTACGAAATAAAAAACCAACGTTGTTCAAGCAACAATCACTGTTGAAATAGAAGGTCGTACAACTAGTACAATGATTTTTGTGTTACCCGAAGCCGAGGGAAATAGAACATTGTTAGGCATAGATTTTTTGAATAAAATGGGGATTGTGCTTGACATGCGAAGCCAAAGTTGGTATTTCTAGAACAATCCAAAACATAAAATTCCCTTTTCTGATGATCTTTTCATTACGACGCCTGAAATCTCAGCACCAACTACCACAGCTAACTTGGTTATGTTAAGAGAAACAGAAGGTCAGCATCTATCTGAAATACAAAGAAAAAGGCTTAATGACTTACTTGAAAATTTTTCCAATACCTTTCGACCAGGGGGAGAAGCAACACCTGTCGTCGAACATCATATAAACACTAGGGACCATCGTCCTATATCACTACCTCCTTAAAGGTTACCACCGGAAAAGAAAGAATTGTTGAAAACCGAAATTGATGATCTTCTAGCCAAAGGTAAAGCTAACATCATAGCTGACATGCTTTCTCGTCCTGCTTGTGATCATACCAATAAAGAAAGTTGCGATATTTGCACTATAATAGTTGATATTCCTTCTAAATCATCAAATGATTTACGTGCTGAACAAATGAAAGATGAAGAATTAAAGAAAATTATTAAAAGTTTCGAAGATGAAAAAAAAAACGCTTGACTATACTGATTGGACTGATCGTGGTTATATTATGAATCAAGGAATTTTATACAGGTATTCTCCAAGTTCGGAATCAGATGAAGTTCAACTAGTTGTCCCATCACATGAAAGGGAGAAAATTTTAAAAGAACAACCACGATTCACCTACGGATGGTCACTACGGTGTTGAAAGTACGATAAATAGAATATCCAAAAGGTACTATTGGACTGGAATGTGTTCATACATTGCAGATTATGTCAAAAATTGTGCTGAATGCAATAGGTATAAGCCTTCTAATCAAAAACCATCCGGTTTGTTACAAACACCAGTGTATTCACAAAGATTTGAAGTTCTATCAATTGATCTCTTTGGCCCTTTACCAAAAAGTAATAACGGTAAAAGGTGGATATATATAGTAGAAGACTGTGCAACAAGATGGGTTGAATTGTTTGCCCTTACACATGCTACAGCGCAGTGTGCAACTTTGTTGCTTGAAGAAATTATCCTTAGATATGGTCTACCGAGACGTATAATATGTGATAACGGACCCCAATTTGTTAGTAGTGTGATGCAACAACTTTGTTTTCGTTTAGGTATCAAACAAAACCCAACTCCCATATACTATGCCCAGGCTAATCCTGTGGAGAGGAAAAATAGAGATCTCAAGCCGAGATTGGCTATATTAGTAGAAAATGATCACTACTCTTGGGAAGAAAAGCTTCCAACAATCCATTTTGCACTAAATACTGCTAAGTGTGACACTACTGGAAAAACAGCAGCATTCTTGCAGTTTGGAAGAAAACTGAGAACAACGGATGACATTCAGCACGACATTCATGCTGTAATTCAAAATGACAATTTTGTACCTGAGATTACACCTTATCTCAAGAAATTCGCATACATAGTTTTGTTCCAGAAGGTAAAATTTGGGTTGACTTACATCCAGTAAGTAAAGCCTCTAACAACAAAATGTCGAAGTTCATGCCTAAACGTGATGGACCTTACATCATTTTAACTCAAAAATCACCCACCACTTTTGTCATAGCAAGTATGGACAGTCCTAATGATCCACTTGCTACATGTCACACTTCAGCCTTAAAACTGTGTAATGACTCTGACATTGTGCCTGTCGCACACATTAGGAAACGTGGTAGGCCACCAAAGAAAGTTACTGGTTCCACACTGGGACGTTTGCAGAACCAGAGGGGGAGGCTGTAACCAGATGACTGCCCTCCTTAAATTATAGAATCTATAAGTGGTGCTATTGCCACTTTCGGCAAAATATCCTGAGATATTTTGCCTTCCTTTCTAAAAACATGAAATGAAGTAATTTAGTTTGATGAGAGTAAGATTTGGATGTGTGTTCGGAATACATCTTCCTTAGAGATGTTCTTTGCGCTAAAGTATTTTTTATGCATGATTGTTTTGCGATTTGTATATAGTGTGTTTTGTGCTGTGTCGTCTACAATAAAAATGTGACTGTAACATCTTTGTTCTATATTTTAAGTACCGAACACATCACACATAAATACTTTAAATGAATAAACAATATTGTTACCTATCTAGTGGATTATAAGCTCCTGTTGCGGATCCTGGATTGATGTAAAATTTGTTTTCATGCTCATATGCTTCAAACTTATGAGTATGCCCAGAAATGAGAATATCTACATCTAACTGTCGCTGAACCAAGGCCAGGCTATCTGGATCACCCCATGGTACAACTTGATGTCCATGACAAAGACCAATACGAAATTGTCCCACAGTTACAACTTTTTGTTCTGGATAATTTAAATTCTAAAAGTGAAAAGATAATTAGACATATTTTAAATATTAAATGGATGATGAATAATTAATTATCGTAGAAAATAGCAAAACAATCCAAGTTACACTGTTCTTAAATCCAAAATAGCTACTTCCTGATACATTTCTGAGTTTGTTTTTGCTCGAAAACATAATAAATTTGCATATTTTTTATTCAGAAACTATGTAACTAAAGACTGTTTTTCATTCTTTGATAAAGGCAGACCTTTCAGACAAAATACTGTCAAAGTCTGCGTTTTGAACCAAATTTCTAAATGTGACAGAAAGGAGAAAAACCTGTCATGAGACAGAAATCGCTTATGACTCAATAGCTAATTTATTAACCAAAAATAGAAAAACAACATACAATCCAGAAATGCTTCAATAGTTAAGCCTGAACATTTTATAGCTGGACATTTAAAAATAAGTTCAAAAGTTTTACCGAAAAGTTTGGCTATATATGTAAATGTAAATACATATATATAACACTGACACCTAACTGAAAAATATTGGGACAAAATCAATTTTTTTTCCTGATATTTTTTAAAGGCCTATAGAAAATAATGATTATTTTTCATTATTTTTAAAAAAACTTTAAATAGATTAACAACTAAATAATCTAGTTTAGGAGTCTGGGTGGGACTTCAACCTCCTTTAGCTCCCTCTGTGGATATGCCAGTCAACAAACCATCCTTTGCTAAGGAAAACCAAACACTGGGGAAAATACAAAACATGGGGAAAGTCTCATTCATATAACAATGAAATTGACTATATTATGAAATTTTAAGAATGCATAACTTATAACACTTTCCTGCATTGAAAACCAATGAGTTCGACCATGATTTGAGAGATCTTATGTCAAGTGTTAACAGTATTTGAAGAACTTAATCATAATATTTATGAGAGGACAATTTGTATGTGTACAAACCAAGAATATACACAAATTAAGATGAAATGCAACAGCAATAGTTATACTTGCTTATAAGGATTGAAAAAATTGGGATTTCTCCATTTAAGAAATTAAAATTTTCTGTATTTTCTCATATTTTAAACCCAATTTTCTGTGTTTGCCTTGTTTAGATGATTTTTTGAATTATCTGTGTTTTTCAGATTATCCAGGTGACATAGAAACACTGCATCTATGCATATGAACATGATGTAAGAGCATATTTCTATTTCATTCCAACATTTGGCTTTTAAGAAGCGAAAATTTCATTTTTTTAATTGTTTATTTACATTTATCATAATGTAACCCTAATAAACAAATTGCACAATATTGCCATTTTTAATTTTTAAATAGTAACACATAAGAACATAATGGTTTTAGAGATTAAAAATGTTTCTGGAAAATAGATTGCCTATATATGAGTGTTGGAACATACAAGATGTAAAATTTGATACATTCAGGCAGTTTTGGACAAAAGAATAGTAATAAAAATAAAAAATTTGAAAAATAAACAATAATCAAATGGATGATTTTTTCAGATATTACTTTTATGAATTAAATATTTTATTTGACAAAAATGACAAATTTAATAAGATAGATATAAAGAGTTCACCTCCATTAAATGACCACTTAACTGAACAACCTTTTTTTCATAGAACAAAATTTATTCCCATAGGCTTAATACTAATTTTACCTCCATTCAGAGACCATCCCAGTTGAGCTCTCTGTATGAGCTACAAATTTTTCATAGAACGAAATTCATTCCCATAGTCTTAATACTAATTTTACCTCTATTCAGAGACCATCCCTTTTGAGCTTCCTCAATGAGCGACCAATTTCTTTGAAGAAAATTAAACGAATTCTGTTTTTACCTGGTCGCTTGAAGAAAGTTTTATTAGAAAAATAATTCTGGAGCGAACCTCATTCAAACTTCTAAACTATTTTTTTTTTTTTTTTTTTATTATTATTATTATTATTTCAATAACTTTCAAGTATTTAAATCCCTTTATATATTTTTTAGGCTCTGATGATGAATTAAGAATGACCAATAAACACTCCTGCCCTTTTCTGCTAGAAAACTGTCAAAAAAATAGATAAAATAATAAAATCATAGTTATCTGTTTTTTTTGGGGAAAAAAAATGCATTTATTTATTGAACTTTGATGGAAATTGGAAATAAAAATTACGAAAGATAAAACCACAAAGTCAAAGAAAATGCAAAGCATTCATTTTTTTTTATTTTTCAGTAATTAACTAAAGCAATTAACTTTTGTGTTGATACTTAAATTTTTATATTTTTTCCTAATGTGAAAAATAAATTTTAGCAATATTGATTGTTACCTTATTTCAACAATAAAAATATAGATTTAAACATGACCTTCATTAAGAGACTACCTCTCGGAGCAACCAATTTTTATTGGAACAGAATATAGTTGTTTTAGGGAGGTTTTACTGTATAATGATGCACATTTCAGCAAAATTACAAAAAAATTAATGATCATTATGGAGATAAAAAACAAACTAAAATACATTAAAATCATCAATGCACTACATTGCATGCGTGAGTTCACACACTTGAAAATCACAGAAACAACCTTATTGTTTTGGAATCAGAAAGACATATCAAAATCATTGATGCGGGGAAACAAACCAGGGTTGGCATTTTTGCCGGCAAAAAGGTATTTTTGCCAGGACAGTGGAAAAAACTGGAAAAAACCAGGGGAAAAATGGAAAAAACCGGCAAAAATGGAAAAAACCGGCAAAAATGGAAAAAAACGGCAAAAATGGAAAAAACCTATATGTCTTTAATGTGTAATAAAATCTGCATGCTAATAAGGATAGTAATGGTATAAACAATTAAATTTAACAGTGTACTATTTAATATTTTAATTTCATTTGCTTATTAATTAATATGAAATATTTTAAATCTTTAAAAAATAGGTGGGATTCAATCTTACTTAGGAATTTAAGAACAAAATAAAAAAATTACATATCTAATTTTTTTTTACTTTAAGTCAGGGATATGTTTAGGAAAATTTTAGGTACTTTAAAGGACCCTTCATAAATTAATTTATCTTAAAACAGGATCCTTCACAAAATTCTTTAACCTCAAACAGGGCTCTTCATAAAATTATTTGTCTCTCAAATCAACATTTCACCTTTAAACTGAACTTTTCACAAATTTAATCATTTTAAAATAAAATCTGTCCAGTTAATAAACAAATGAACTCTCCAAAAAATATATTAGTTAGCTTCTCTATATGTGAAGGGCAGAACCTGAAAACCTGATAATTTAAAATTCACAAAACTGTCTAGAATTTTCACAAAGACGAGAAAAGTCTAGACAGACCCCTGTAAGTAAAGTATTTTATCAGTCATTAACATACATATTTTTTTTAATTATCAAAAGATTTTCACTTTCAAATATGTCTAGCAAGCAGTGCTGCTATTGAAAGATTTTTTTCAAATTTTTCATTTGTGCAAACTGAGATTCGAAATACTTCAACAGATACTCTTTCAAAACTTGTTTACTGTTTTGCCATGCTAAAGCAGCAAAATTTAGGTTGTGAGGAAGATATTGCTGAAATATTTGAAATTTAATAGTTTTCTGCTTTAAATATAATTTTATATTAAATTAAATTTAGGTTACTATAGCTGTTTCTTCGAATTTCTAACATATATAAACTATAAATATAAATGCTTTACTCAGTCTCAACAGTTCTATTATGTGAATTAATAATTGTATAAACATGAATAAATGAAGTTTCTATTTATTTATATTAAAATTGGTATTTTTTCATTTATAATCTTGTTATAAAAGTTAGTATTCTTTCATAAAGTGCATAATTATACTTATTTAACTTAAAAGTTAAAATAAATTTAGAATAATATTGATTTTTTAATTAAGTATGCAGTTTATTTTTTCTTTTGTGAAATATTTTTCTCTTTCTGGGGGAAAAATTTAAATGGACATCCTATTTTTGGCACCTCTTTGGCAAAAACCTATTTTTGCCGGGACGGTTTTTACCAGGTTTTTTCCACCTTCGGCAAAAACTCGCCAACCCTGAAACAAACAAAAAATATTGCTGGATGCATTAAATTTATTGTATTGAAATGAAATCTCAAAAATACATGGAAATCTTTAAAGCTGCAATCATTATATCGCATGTATGAGTGTTCCGTGCAGATGAAAAAAACCAAACTTGACACAAAAATTTTGCTATACAAGGCTGTATAAAGATACAAGAAATTAATTAATACAACGATCATAAAAACATCAACTATCAGTTATTTTCATGAATAAAATTTAGCACAACATAGTGATGAAAACAGTAAAATAGTAATTTTAAATAAACAAGCAGATGTCATTTTTTCAATACTTTATCTCTTTTAATTTGATGACATAACTGATTAATCACCTTAATTGTTATTTGTGTAAAAAATTTATAAAAGATGTTCTAAATAAATAAGCAGACAATCACATTTTTCAATGCTTTTTCTCTTTTAATATCATAAGCAGGGTTTGAACTTCAGGGCGGGATGGCGGGATTCGCGCCCGAAATTTTGAAATCCCGCCCAAAAAAATATCATAGGCGGGAGGCTCCCGCCCAAAATAAATCACGAATTTTCCGAAAAGTTTTGAATTTTGAAACTACGATTAACTCTCACCATCTTTTTGCGAATTTTGTTATACTTTTGTGCGAGTTTTTTACTGCGAAAAATCGTTGGAATTCACGATATTTTTACGCAACCGATCGTCAAATTTCACTTTTTTTCCGCGATCGATTGACAAGTTTAGTGTGATTTTTCATCACGAGAACGAAGTAATTCTGTTTCGAATTCAAAAAATTAACGCACTCTATTCCAAAAGTATGAAACATCCTTTATCAGCCCAGAAATTCGGATAGTTATGTCCGAATTTCCGGGCTAATAACCGATTTTTCACAGCTTTTGAGCCGAGCTCAATTGTATATTTTCACAATCAATTTCATCAACACCAATCGTTCGTAGAAAATAGAAACGCAGAAAATTTCTTTTGATTATCGTGATAGAAATACCAGTTTTCTAAAAGAATCGCAAAAAAAAAAAAAAAAAAAAACGTGACTTTCCGCTTTTTTGACATTTTTCGCGTTTTTGATCTTTTATATGTTCAAGGATCGCGAAAAAAAAGCCATTTTAATCAAAATATTGCGGAATAAAAACGCAGTTTTCGTCGGAAGGTCACAAAAAATCGCTATTTTCGCCAAAAGATCGCAAAAAATGTAATTTTCATCAAAAAAAAAAAAAAAAGAAAGAAAGAAAAGAAAAGAAAAAAGTGAGACAAACGGGGCTTTCGACAAATATCGTGAAAAAAACCACGGATTCCGTAAAAATATCACAAGAATAACACAAACTCAGTCAAAATATCGCTTGAAAAACGCGATTGCGTCAAAAGATTGCGAAAAAAACGCAATTTTCGTCAAAATATTACGGAATAAAAATGCGATTTTCATCGAAAAATCGCGTGAAAAAAAAGCCATTTTCGTCGAAAGATCGTGAGAAAATGCTATTTTCGTCAAAATATCACGAGATGGCGCAGATTTCGTCAAAATGTCGCGAGAAAAATGCAGTTTTCGTTAAAATATCGCAAGAGAAACACAGATTCCGTCAAAACATCGTGAGAAATACGCAGATTCTTTCAAAATATCACAAGA
This sequence comes from Maratus speculifer, assembly GCA_964019185.1. Classification (NCBI taxonomy): domain Eukaryota; kingdom Metazoa; phylum Arthropoda; class Arachnida; order Araneae; family Salticidae; genus Maratus; species Maratus speculifer. The sequence continues at coordinate 27,382,850 of OZ025291.1, forward strand.
AAAACGCAGATTTCGTCATAAGAACGCGAGAAAACCGTGATTTTCGTCAAAAGATCGCGAGAAAACATGATTTTCGGCAAAAGATCGCAGAAAAAAATACTAATTTCGTAATAGAACTTCAGAAAATTTTCTGTAATATTGTTTTCAACAACTTTTTTGCAAATTAAACATTAGCTTGCCATGTTCGTTAATTGATGTTTTAAGTGAAAACATGTTAAAATTTAAATTGGACAACTAGCTAAGATTGCTGTGTAAAACATTGTGTCAGAAGTATGAACTTAAAATAGAAACTTTAATTTCAGAACTACTTATAATATTTGTATAAATGGATTCACTGACCTCTTCTCCCCCTCCCCCCCCAAAAAAATAAAATTAAATTAAACAAGATTTAAACAAAAGTATCGACAATTTTTTGTGATTAAAATAAGCTTCTTATAATTATCTTACACATGTGTTATTTAAAATAGTTTCTCATTTTCTGGTTTACACGCTTTTCCGCCTTTTTTTTTTAAACTTTTTGAAATCTGATGCCTGTTATTCTGAGATATTGATAAAAATTGCTCCAGTGGTATTTTGTCATGTCTGTATTTGTGTAACTCTTTAAATAGCACATAAAATAACAGTAGGTTTTAAAGATTTTTTTTCTCCCTCCCAAACAGCTCAACTCCCCTCCATTTACAAATGTTGGGAGGGAGACTCCCCTCCTCTGGAAAATTGAATTTCAAGCTCTGATAAGGCAGGAGTGTAAAACTCTACGCACTAGCATGCAGTCTCCCTCTCCTACTACTAAAATTATTTCTTTTTTTCCATCTAATATTTTGTGCAAAATTTTTGCTGGAATGTTATTAAATTTTCAGCGAAGAAAACTTTTAAATTTTAATGGTGAGAGACTACCCACTGGCGCCTAAATTTTTGCACCCATCATAATGTCACTATACCCACCCCGACATATCTCGGGGCAGATGGTTAAGTGGTTAAAGATACAATTTTGAATAGTTACTCTTTAAATAATAGTGATTACTATTTAATAACACAGGTTTTTTTTTTTTTTTTTAAGTCACATTATTATTATTTTACATGATTTTTTGTTTAATTTAAAAAACATAAATTTTACATACATAGACATGCATGTTATAAGTAACCCCTATTATTAATAATATTACACAATTTACACAAAACATTCATATTATTTAAAGATAAAATTTTAGGTTATGAAAAAATCTTGACTACACAAAATAAGAACTACAAATCAGATGTCAAAAATTACTTCAACTTTCAGTATTTTAATTAAAATAAAAACATCTGCAGCACATAAAAATTTTAAACAAAATTAGAAGTAAAGTTTAAGTGCTGTCTGAGGAAAATGAGTTTAGCAGCTGCCATCAAAATATTTAGTAAGGCTAGAGGACATAAATTAATATGTTATCACTAATCGACTGACTTCTCAGCAGTGTTGGAATTTACACAAGAAAATTTTGAAGAGCAATTTTATTTTATTTGTGGAATTTCTATCATCCTATAAAACAATAATTAAATTACTAATGAGAACTTGGATCCCTAAATAAAAATTCAGCCACAGAAGGAATGCTACTACAGTATTGCTATTGCCTCATCTTTTTGATTTTTTAGTGGGGGATTTCAATCATCAGTAAATTTAAGAAGTAATTAATCAGAAAGTTCATTGTTTTATAAGATGATAGATATTTCACAGATCAAATAAAATTGCTATACAAAATTTTCCGGTGTGAATTGAAACACTAGTGAGAAGTCGGTCAATTAGTGAATATGTCATAATTTATGTCCTCTGGCCTTGAGCATTTCCATGGCAACAGTTTAGCAGTTTTATCAGTTGATTTCTAATTTCTGAAAGTACCAAGCCAAAGGCAGAAAACATTCGTTCTACTGAAGCAGATAAATGTATTGCAGTAAAAAGATAGCTCATCATTAATTCTCAGTTTTTTAATATCAGCCTTTTCGATAACTTTAAAGTTTTTTTAAATACTAATGAGTAAATATTCAAATATTTAATATATTTCTGCTTAGATTTCTTTACTGTTGCAAGATTATTTTATAATTTGATTCAAATGAAATTTGAAAGCACTTTTTTCGCTAAACTTTAGATTTATTTTACTTTTTGACCAAGCTTTATCTTACTAAAAGTTGTTTGATTATATATATATCCTTCTATAGTAAAAAAAAACTAGCCTTAAAAGGAATGACTCCTGGAATGATGCTGATGTGGAAGATTTCCGGAACTAACGAATCTGGGTTGTCCACTCCTTCCATGAGTCGAATAGACCTATCAGGAAAGGGCTCCATCTATGCATCGCCATATGGGTTACCATAAATGTTACCATCGCCAATAATCGCCAAGTTTGTCGCCAACTTGGCGATATATCGCCAAATTTGGCGACCAAAATTAGTTGTCTAAAGTGACGCCAACTTGGCGATAACTGTAATATTTCGCCAAATTTTTAATTTCTTTACAACACCAGTCGTTGCATACATCATTTGAGAGGTTTGCAACTGCTTATTCATATAATGGATGTCTTGTGTGTTATCCCCCATTCTGCTCCCCAAGGGGGATAAATTTTTATTTTCTTTACAACACCAGTCGTGTTACACAAGATTTGAAAGGTCTGCAACTGCTTATTCATATTATGGATGTCTTGTGTATCACCCCCACACTCTGCTCACCCCAGGGGGGGTCACATTTTTAATTTCTTTACAACACCAGTTGAGTGACACATCATTTGAAAGGTCTGCAACTGCTTATTCATATTATGGATGTGTTGTGTGTCATCCCCCACTCTGCCCCCCAGGGGGGGCATATTTTTATTTTCTTTACAACACCAATTGTGTGACACATCATTTGAGATGTCTGCAACTGCTTATTCATCTTATGGATACCTTGTGTGTAACCCCCCCCCCCTCTGCCCTCAGAGGGGGCACATTTTGTAATTTCTTTACAACACCAATTGTGTGACACATCATTTGAAAGGTCTGCAACTGCTTATTCGTACCATGGGTTATTGGCGAGCGCAGCAAACAGGGGTAGACAATAATTTGGAATGCGGGGGGTTGGCGAGCATAGCGAGCAGGGGGGCGGGGCCCCCCTAGTTATATAAAACTAAATTATATTAAAGCACATTATTATGTTTGTTTACATCTTAAATTTATTTAAAAATATCTTAAAAGAAAAACTGATTTAAATCAATGATTTAAAAAAAATCTATTGATTTAAATCATGACTAAAATCAAGCTGATTTAAATCAACAAACCCCGGAAATAAGTAATTTTATTTAGTGACAGAAAAAGAAATTTTATAAAATAAATTTTTTGGTTAAAAACATGTTTACACATTTGACTTGTGAGAAAAAAAATCTGAAGTTAGCAGCTATAAATATTGGTACATTTTGCAGTGCACAACCAGGATCCTTATCTGGGAGAGATTTCAAACAATAGCTAGTCATAAAATGAATAATTTCATTATGTTATAGGTTCATAAGATAATGTTTAACAAATTTGTATACATGACACAAAACTGTTAAAAAGAAAAGCACATCTGTTGAATTTGGTATAATTTATGAGTTTAAACATTTTATAAAATAAAATCTCGTACTATTTTGCACTACAAATACACACTATTTTGCTGCCATTACACTTATTTTTTTTTCATTATTTTTTGTTGAAAAATATTTTTACTATGAAGCTTTGAATAATGGTGAAAATTTTTTACTTTACTTGGTTTTCACATATTATATTTTTTACCTTAACACAATGAGTTCTATATGCAATTTATCAGTTTTAAATGCTTTAGGAAAGGTTTAACTATAAAATTGCCACCTATTCATTGCACCAGAGTACTTTAGTTTAAAGTAAATTTTACAAATAGAAGTATACAAATATTTATTTCCCATCACTTTCTTTTAAAAAGATTTTTGATGTAAAACTAAGTAAAATTTGAATGGACATTTTTTACTCTTTAAATAGTACATTAAGAATGAAGAGCAAGTTATGAATTTTGAAAAGAATTGAGTCTTGTATATTAGCCAAGGTTTTATTTTATAAATAGTATTCAAATGAAAATTGATTATTATTAATCAATTTTCATTTGATTGTAAAATTTAAGCACCACAAAAGTTTCCCATAATTAAATTATCCAATTATAAATAATCAAATTCTACTTATGGATGCATCTTTAACTGAGATAAACTTACTTCATCAAAATCTCCTCTAACAACGTGTACGTCACTAGCAAGCGTTTTTAAATAATCATAAGACTCTTTGGTACATAAATTTCCTGTACATAATATATGCTGTATCCTTCCAGGGACAAGAAGTTTCTTAAATTTTGCTGGCAAACTATGACATCTGTGAGGAATATGAAGATCACCAAGTACAAGAACAAGCTAAAAATTAAATAGAATAAATAATACAAAATAGTAAACATAACAAACCATTACACACACATACAAAAATTGTTCAAAACGATCATTAAATAATTTAACTACATAAATTAACGGTTACTTTTGTAATTGAATAAATATTAACTAAAAAAATAACATACAAACAATAAAATAATGTTTAATATTTATAATAGTTTACCATTATTTCCACTTTAAATCCGCCCTCTTGTCAGCTGTGGGAAAATACGTACGGATAATTCAGCAAACATCTCATTTAGCAGATAATCGCTGTAGATAATTCAGCAACAATGCATTTTGGCCTTTTGGCCAATCAAAATCTTCAAATGTCTCGTGCCTGCCTTCTACCCCTGCTTCTAGTTCTAAACATAGTGGTTAACATTGTTCTGATTGGCTCTTCCGATTCAGATACTGTGACCATACTGATTTTTAAGGTTTTCTTCTGATTCTCACATCGTGATCGTGACCATACTGTTTTTTAATGCTTAACCGTTTTATCTAGTCTCCTGTATTTAAGTTTGAGCGTAGTAAAAGGGACCCTACATATCTTAAAAATTTTCAACACAGATTTGCGTCATTTCCGCATTTTTGATTTCATTATTGTGAAAAAGTTGGCATCCTCTTCCACCGGTAGTGACGTTTAATTGTGTTCATGATACGTAACATGCGGATGTGATTCGAAAACTTCGAGTCGTGAACTTGGCCGTGACTTTTGGTGCCTTCCCTAAAGGCATATATATAAACTTCATAATGCTACTGCATACCTATTGAAATTTTAACTTAAATTATCAAACATCCTTTCAAATCCTTCCTTCAAATGCTTCATCAGATCAGTGTTTACATTCTCCCGCGATCGCAATAGTCGTATCATATCAGAGACATTTAAATTCGCGGTGCATGTGAATGTTTTGAATTTGATGTGACGTGTGCCTCTGTTTTCCCAACATTCATTCACATTTTCTTATTTTGATTACATTTATTCTTAGGGTAAGTACTTGATCACTATTTAAGAACTTATATTTTGGCCCACTCTCAAGCATTTGCTCATCAACTCGTTGTCTGCTAATTTAGTTGTGCATTAATATACATGAAATATCTTTAATTTTAGTTATTCAGTTATGCGTTTTTCTTGGAAACATCGTCTGCTAAGTTATTTAAGCAAGCACAATTTTTGCTCACTGTGCATTTTTTTTCTTTTTTACTTATTTGTCCGGTGTTCCTTTAATTGATATGAACTAATTTATATGTATTTTAGAAGATTATTTTGAAATTGAAGGAAGAAATTATTGCTTGATTGGTTTCCGTCTACAAGCAGCTTATTAACATTTTTTTTAGCATATATTTCCTTTTATCAATATTTAACTTATTTTAGTAGAATATTTATAAATTATCTAAGTGGGAATTAAATTAGATACATTTTATTTGAAATTGATTTCTCATTAATTTGAAATCTAATAGCTAAGTTTGTGACTAACAGAAAGTGAATAGCATAATAATATTTATATATAATACAATGTTTGCAGCTTCATCAGATGGATTTGGATAGTATATTGAAAACATGTGAACATATTGCTGATTTTTAAAAAATGTTTTATTTCTTGCAAAATTGAATTAGGTGAATATTTTATTCTGTCTATGAAGTTGATAATTTTACTAAAATTATTAGCTGTTTTTGTAGCCAAACCATTAAATTAATAATACATTCTTATTTTTTATTATTGGTTTTCTTCTCATTGTATAAATTATGGAGCATCTTATAAATAACATCTTTATAATTAATTAATCATTGAATAATTAATTGCAACAGATTTTGCTCTGTTGACTTTTAACATAGTTCTACACAGTAAAAGATTGTTGACTTAGGATTTTTCATCATTTGATTACTGTAGTATTTTATAATACAGTAGACCAGTGATGCACAACCTTTTTACCAGAAAATCGTTTCCCACCAGAATATTTGAGAAGTGTAGTTTCTTTTCTTTAATAGCCAAGTTTCTGTTGTTACTATAAGGAAAAATATTCTGCATAAAAATAGTGGTATTTTTGTGGCCCGCGGGCCAAAGGTTGTGCACCCATGCAGTAGACTCTTGATTAACCAGGATGGTCGAAAAATGTCTCGTTCTGGATAATTGAATTTGTAAGGGAGAGGTGGGCATATTTTGACATGGGACACCTTTCAACAGCTAGAATTTCTGACTTCTAATACTGCACAATGAGTGGCCAATATGCAAGCTAATAAGCTTGTAGTATGCACTACTGTTGACATTTAATTTTCAGTAATTTCTTTTTACAACTGTGGTGTAGTTCAGTGAAACAAGTTTTAACACCTCAAAAGTAAAAAAGCCAATTTTTATTATCAACCAATAATCTTTTAATTGAGTGAATGATATTTATTGACCTACTAGCTTATTTAATTCTGCTTCTAAATGCACTATCAATAAGTCACAAATCTTTTTCTAAGATCATTGAGATAATACTTTAACCAAAATGTCTGTACGAGGGGCAGATTTCAACAGTGATGAAATGTGCTTCTTCTTATTTTTTTTTTTTTTTTTAATTAAGCAATTATGAAAACTGGCTTGTAACCTTTTAGATCATCATCTAGATCAGATTTAAAAATTTCAGGATAATTTTACAGTTTATGGCTATATGAATGATGATAGGCCTATGTAAACGGTCGAATAACTCGAGAAATACATAAGAGATTGAAAAACGAAAATATATGTGTTAAATATTTTTAAATAAGCTACTCAGTGATACCAAATTTGACCTTCACAACCGACCCCTTGGGGGTCAGAGGGTGTCCAACTTTGAAATCTTAAATTATAACCCCCATTTTTTTATTGCATATTCAGATTCTACGGACAAAAATACGTAACTTTTGTATTTGATGTTTATTTTGAGTCCTCGTTTATCACGGTGTAATTGAGCATATTAAATCAATACATATTTCGCTTTTCCCAATCACATTACATTATGCCTGATTGGCCAGAATTTTGACGTCAAATTCCTCGTCTTTTGCAGGAATAGTGGTTTCTTGAAAATCACCCGCGTCGATTATTTCGATAATGCTACACTGTTAAAAATTTGACTCATTTGCTGTAGCGTCACTCCACAGCTTTTATAGAATATCTCTTTTATGACCAATGAGAATGCTCCATAGCACAGTAAAGTAACTGTTTTCTATAAAAGTGGTGGAGTGATGCTGTAGCAAATGAATTAAATTTTTTACAGTGTATAGGGTTTTATTATGTTTTTCTCTACAAAAATTCATTGAAATATATTAATTTAGTTTTCTATTTGGTTTTTTATTTTATCCAGTAAATGGTTTCTAAATACGGCTGATGTGGGTGTATGTTTTTTTTTTAATTATTTGCTGTAGCGTCACTCCACCGCTTTTATAGAAAACTGTTACTTTACTGTGTTATGGAGCTTTCTCATTGGTTGTAAAAGAGATATTCTATAAAAGCTGTGGAGTGACACTACAGCAAATGGATAAAATTTTTAATAGCGTAGCATTATCGAAATAATCGCCGCGGGTGATTTTCAAGAAACCACTATTCCTGCAAAAGACGAGAAATTTGACGTCAAAATTCTGGCCAATCAGAAAAAACTTGGTTGGGAAAAGTGAAATATGTATCGATTTAATTTGCTCAATTACACTGTTATAAACGAGAATTTGAAATAAACATCAAATACAAAAGTTATGTATTTTTGTCCGTAGAATCCGAATCTGCAATAAAAAATGGGGGTTATAATTTAAGATTTCAAAGTTGGACCCCCTCTGACCTCCAGGGGGTCGGTTGCGAAGGTCAAATTTGGCATCACTGAGTAGCTTATTTAAAAATATTTAACGCGTATATTTTCGTTTTTCAATCTCATATGTATTTCTCGAGTTATTCGACCATTTCCAGACTTTTCGGATACCCTTTATATGACAGTTTACTTCACATATAGGGGCGGGTGGGGTGGAATGGACAGTACATTTTTCTCTTTATGTATCATTCTAAATATTTCATCAATCATACATTAGATGAAGCAATGTTACTGCAATCTTCAGTTGAAAAAAGTAGCTAATTTACATAAGACATGTAAAGAAAAAGATTACCGTATTTTCGGGAATACCCGCCGCACCCACCGTAAGCGCCGCACCAATGACAATCTGTTAAAAAAAAAAAGTACATCGACGTAAGCGCCGCACCCAAGCTGCTGATATTTATACAGTATAAATCTCTAAATTCCGAAATCGTTCGTAGACGCGGCTTTTAGTTATTTCCGAATTTTAGTGATCTTCAAAAAACAACTTTAAAATGTAAGTAAAAATTATTGAAAATCATCATTAAAAAAGAAAAAAAATCACATATTTATAAAAAAAAATCATAAATGGCACATTAAGTTATTTAACAGCAAAGCCAAGCATTTAATCTTATTAAAATTAAATATACACAGAGCATTTTCACGATTACGATTTTATTTATATGTTAGTATTTAGTTGCTTTAATTTAGGCCTACTGGTCATTACTTTTTCCCCAATTACAATGATATTAGCTCAATCTCTGTAATAAAATTCCTTTGTTCCAGGCCTAATATTTTATATAAACTGTTTATGAATTTTTCTGTTGATATTTCTTTGTTTTCTTATTTTACTATATCAAGATAAATAAACTTGGAAATGAATTAGAAGAAATGATTGGTACGGCCATCTGTCGGCAAAATGCAGAATATAATCTAGATTATACTAAAAAGTTAAATACATTTTTGGTGCTGCCATCTGTCGATAAGATAGGATAACTGAACTATATAAATATAAAACATTTGATGATCATTTATGCTATCTGTATTTGAGGTTTCCAGATTTTAGAGACTGTTACAGTATATAAAATATTTTCACTTGAACAGTTAAAAAAAAAAAATTTTTTTTTCACTTAAGTGCCTAAAAAATATATTTAAAATGTAAAGAAATATCGTATAGAGACACTGACGTAAAAAATAAAATAAATAAAATAAGCTGTTGAAGAAAAAAATCATTGGACGAAAGACACTTAGATTTAATGTATGCAAATGCCTTAAAAACTGTAGTAAAAATATTACTGAAAAATGTGATGTAATAAAGCGTATTGCTATAAGAAAATATTTTTTAAATGCATACTAGTTTATGTTAACTCCTCAGATTACTGCAAAAAAAGCAACATTTTGTCACTGGATCAATAACAAACAGAGAAAAATATAATAAATATCAGAAACTTATTTATAATATTATAATCTTACCTGTAAATATTGCAGAATCATTTTTCCCTTGACTGTTGATTTATTATTATTATGTATTTGTTTTTCAATTTAATAACGTTTCCTATCACTGATCCGTTATAAATAGCAGGTATGTAATTTTAATATTAAGATTTCAATTTTTTGTAATATTTATAAAATTTTCTAAAAAAATATTGGATTACATATAATAAGAGAACACTACTTCAAAATATCTTTAAAATATGAAAAATTATTATTGGAATGAAGTGAAAATATAGAAAAAAATATATACAAGATTTTATCAACATGTTTAAAAATCTTCAAATCCATCAAAATCGGAATTTTCACTGTCGGAATTAAATAGTTCTAAAAATTGTTTATCAGTTAATACGTCACAATTTTCATCTTCACTATCATCAGATTCAGATGAATCATCACTAACTGTATTTTCTATGATATTGGCTGCTTTGAAGCCCGACATAATAGTTTTAGCACTAATGTCTTTCCATGCCGATGAAACCCACGACGCTACTTCTTCGTAAGTGGCTTTGCGCATTTTTCCAGAATTTGTAAATGAATGTAGCCCTTCCATCATCCATTTTTCCCACAGTTTTCTTACTTTGGACTTGAAAGATTTATTCACAGCCAAGTCAAGAGGCTGTAAAACTTTAGTTAATCCGCCAGGGATTATTGCTGGCTCGGCTGAGACTTTTTTCAAAGCAGTTTTTACGGAATCACCTTTGTGGGCACTCATTGAGTCCATAATAAGAAGCCCACTAGGCTGAAAAAAAGAATTTTTTCTTTTCCTCCACACTTCCGCCAGCCACTCATACATGATTTCCTCCGACATCCATCCCTTTTCGTTACACCGTATTACGACGTCGGAAGGAAAATTTGCCTTAGGCATAGTTTTGCGCTTGAAAGTAGTGGTTTTAATTTGTCTCCATTCGCAGCGCAAGCTAAAACACAGGTAAATGAGGTTCGCTCATTACCAGTTGTTACGATGCCGATTGTTTTTTCCCCAATGGTGTTAACAGTTCTACTGGGGGGGCAATCAAAAGTTAATGGAACTTCATCCATATTAATAATCTGTGCTGTTGAAAAGTTGTTTTCCTTGATTTTTTCAGCGACATACTTTAAAAAAGATGCTTTTGTCTTTTCCCAATCTGCAGGCAGTTCTTGTCCCACAGTTGTCCTGGTTCTTACAGACAAATTATTTCTCGACATGAACCTAAAGCACCAGTTGGGACTACCTTTAAAATTTGTAAATCCCATGTTCGATGCCATAATCCTCGCTTGAAACCGTATCTGAACAGTTGAAACGGGCATTCCTTTTTCCCTTTGCTCCTTTACCCACTTGGCTAAATTTCTCTCCAGATTTGGCCAAACAACAACGCCACTTCTTCGTGCCCTCTTAGATTTTGGCATTTCCTTCAAAATAGATTTTTCAGCTCTCCATCTCCTTACGCAACGCTCATCAACTCCATATTCTCGTCCTGCAGCACGATTACCTATTAGCTCTGCCTTATCAACCACAGCAAGCTTGAAAGCGGCGGTGTAACTTTTTAACTTTTTGGGAGCCATTTTCACTTGAAAAAAAAATAAATTGCTTAAATAAGAGCGTCAGACAAAAAGAGCAGAACAGTACCGTAAAATAATTCTCAGCTAAAAAGAAAAAAAAAACGTGTTTGTAGTACGCAATTAAAATCCAATCGGAAATAGGCGCAATTACTTGCGCCAATGAGAGGAGCGCAGCAGGATGCTAGCTTCCTCCCTAGCATCTTTTCCTAGTAGCGTTCAATTCTAAGTGCTCTTTCCACAGACTTCTAGTTCTTTCCACAAAGTTCTAAACTTTTCTTCGAATCTTGGTCATCCTTGTGTAAATGCGGTTTAGGTTCCCTTAGAAAGACCCCCCACGGAGGGCACTTATCCTAGGGCCTATATCCCTCCTGCAGATAATCGGCCGTCATAAATAACACTATTAACACCACAAAGTTCTAGTTCTTTCCAGCAAAAATCCGTCAGATTTTCGATCAAAGACTTTTTCAAATTAATTTTAGTGTAGGATTTTTTTTTTTTTTTTTTTAAGTTAAGATATTATTTCAGTCACACACAAAGACCTCCTTAATGCTAATCCTATGGATGAAATTTATAAAGATATCGTGTTTGCATTTCAATATTTTTAAATGATTTTTGGGCATTGGATAGTTCAAGTCCATCTATATGCAGATCGTTTTATACTTTTTCGATTTTGAAGATTGTTTTCACTTTCGAAACCGACTCCCAAAATGAAAGTGCCCTCATTGAAAAATACCTGTAAGCAAAAAGCGAAAAATGTTCTTTCTACAAATCTATCAGAGTTAATCAATGCAAAAATCATTTAAAAATATTTAAATTCAAACGAAATATCTTTATAAATGTTTCCCATAGGATTAGCATTAACGAGCGGGTCGCTTGACTGAAGTAGCCTCTTAACGAAAATATGATACAGTTGAACCTCAACATTTTAGAATCAGCGGGATCACGGCGATACCGTATTTTCGAGATCTGTTAAAAAATAATTTTAAAACAATATCATGCCCCCCCCCCCCCCCAAAAAAAAAGCAACTTTTTCCTCAGTGTAAAGAAATGACGATCAAGTAAATTGGTGAAGTAAATAATAAAATACGAATTACATTGAAACACAGCACATATGCTAAAATTAAATTACACATGTTAAACCACAATTGATTAATAAATATATATATAACCATTGTATAATACTACAAATCATTATCCACAGCGAATACAATCCACAATTGTTTATCATGCCTGCGGCAAAAAATCGATTCTTAAATAGCTTACAGCACTACAAATTCCTTTATATAAATATATACCTGCATATCTTTATTTAATATTTTAACTATTGATAATTGATTTAATGATTCCTTTTGTGGTAGATTAGTTTATTTTTTATTTGGTACATACGCATCTATCCTTGTTCATTTACAAAAATTTTGTAAGTTTAAATATTTCTTGCTCAAATTTAGACTTTATATTCATCTTAAGTTATTTCGATGATTATATTATGTAGATATAAATTAAGAAAAGAAAAAAAAAATCCACAAATCCACTTAGCGTAAAAAAAAACTATTTTCGTTCTTTTTTTTTCTACTGTATTCAAAGAAACAAAACAGAAGCAATGCGATATTAGCCGACTTACGCATCAAGGTCAAAGGGCAACATGTCCGCACATTGAGTCATGAAGAGGATGAGGAGAAAAGGTGACTTTAAATAACCAGTGTCTCTCTCTCTTTTTTTTTTATTAGCAGAAACAAGAGATAACAAAATTGCACGTTTGCTTTATAGTTATAAATACTTACTTGAGTGCTTTTATTAGGCACTTCTTTAAAAATAAACATAGTAAAAGGAAAAAAAAGGATAAAATAAGTAGTTTTGTTCAGAACTTTTCGTACGAAACAATTTTTAACCATATCATAGTAAAAATTAATCTATTGAAAAAATTCACTTGGATGATGCGGATATTTTAAATTTTCCGGGTGCCGGATTGTTATTTTTATTTATTAATTATTATTATTATTTTATATGGGCCGGACCGAGCTGATCCCCCCCCCCCCCTATAGATCGGACTGCTTCACTCAAGTAAAAACATCTACTCGCTAATGTTAATCCTATGGATTTTTTTTTTTTTTTTTTTTTTTTTCAAATGCGTTTGCATTTCAATATGCTTAAATGATTTCTTTGTATTTTATATCTGAGATGTTGATCCCTAAGAAGACACCTTTTCGATTTCGTTTACAGATGTTTTTAGTGGTATACTTTGACTTTTAGAACCAGTTTCGAAAGTGAAAGTATACTAATAAAAAAACCTGTAAACAAAATCGAAAAAGTAAAGACTCTTTGTAGAGATTGACTTCCGTTATCCAAAGCAAAAAATATCATTTAAAAATAATGGAATGAGAATGACACTTTTTTTTTCTTTGAGATTAACATTAGTTAGCCGATGTTTGCACGTGGGTGAAATAGCCCTTAAAGTTGCCAAGTTAACATCGACTCGTGTAGCACATTTAAACTTATTCTTGCAAAGTCATATGCATTGAAAATTGTTTATATTCTATTGGCTTCTTTTAAATGTTTATCACGGAAGTCGGCCTTTTATTATTTTTTTATTATTCGCCAGGCCCGTTTTTGTTGTTTATCACCTGAATTAACTCATTTGGGGGAAAAAAAAACTTGCTGATTCGACCGGTTTCAAAGTTTGGATTATTTTTGCCGGATAGAAAAAGAGTGAGTTATTGAAAAAAATAAAGAAAAATCTTGCTCTCTAAAGTTTTTACTATGTATAGGAAGTCTATTTCAAAAGAGTTCTATACCGGGATTTGAGCTCTCTTTGGGCAGTTTTATTTTCTAACTGGAAGGAGGATCATTAGAAGAAAAAAATGTGACAGCTGTACATTCCAATATCCTACAGGTAAAATCATTAATAGATGAGGGGAAAATATAATAATTTTTAACATGAGAACCGGTGAGACCAACATTATTTTTGAATAATGTTGATTGTTTAAAAATAAACAACTAACGCATCACGGACACCTGCGGTTGAGAGACGTTTTCAAATGTTTTGATACCAATTTGAGAGCATATAATTGTTGATTAAACGAAAAAAAAGTGTCAAAATCATTTGACAAAAAAAAAAAAAAAAAAAAAAAAAAAAAAAAAAAATCATCGTACCCGCCGCCCCGGCGTAAGAGCCGCACCTACAATATTTTATACTTTTAAACTCGTATGCGCCGCGGCTCATACGCCCGAAAATACGGTATTTCAAGAATCAAAAGTAAATTTAGTTCATATACTTTTTATGATTTCTGTATATTAATGATTTGTTTATGCATAGATATAATAGTTTCCATATTTATGGAATATTATACTATATTTTATCCACCGCAAACAGTCAATTAGCAGGTAGGTAATGCAAAAGCAGATACAATTATAGGAACAAGACTGAATCACTGCTTTGTGGGTTATTCTCTACAATACTGCAAATTTGACCAAGCAGTCTGACTTGAATGTTACATAGGTAAATTTTCATAAAAATTGGATAAATTGCTAGTAATTGGTCAATTGTTGAAGATTTTAATAGTAGCAGAAATCGTTATAAAATTTTAAACAAAAGTACATTTCCCTATTTACTTTATCATTAACTCATAACAATAAATGTGAGGGAATGATGAAATTAAGATGTTTTTACTAATTGTCATGAAAAATGCAAAATTATGGAAAAAACCGAACTGATTCCTTAAAGAAGAACACATAATATATAATGTATGATAAAATTAAAAATTTTGAAATTGCTAAAAATTTAGCATTCTGTGTGAGGGAATGACTGCTAATAAAAATACTCCCCGATTTTCTAATTGAAAAAAATTTCTAGAAAATTAACAAAAATTTATACCACCAATTTATATTGCTGGACTGACAAGTACTCAAATTGCTTCCTCTCTGTGAAGAATGCTAGACTGCTGCTCATCTTTAGTGATAGGATATTTGCGATAATAGCAAGGTGTGAGGGAATGATGGTCTAACATGGGGAGACATATAATTGATTGAGTAGATTACATAATTATAGTAAAAAATAATATTTTTATTATTTTTTGTAAGGTACCAATTAAGAACTTTATTTTGCTTAGTGTGTTTTTAATTATTGTTATTTCTGAATGGAAAAAATCAGGCAGTAAAGTATGGTAGTATGTGTAGGGGAGAGGTGAGGGAATGATATTTGCATGATATATCTTACATTTTTAAATATTAAATTTGTTTATTTTTAAATTTTATGCCCTGCCCCTAATAAACAAACTTTAGACCTTCTAATAAAAGTATAAATAAGTAAAAATAAAATGAAATTTAGAGCATTTATATGGCTGGGAACCACTTTTTGCACTATTGGCAGAGAATAACCTTTGTACCAATCTTTGATTGCCAAATACTGGTTTCCAGGGTGTCAGACAGTTCATCAACAAAATTTATTGCTACTTTGGGAATCAATGAAATTGTCAGACCATTGACATTTAAAAGTGAATAATATGTTGCATGCAGGGTTGGCAAGTTTTTGACGCATGACGGTTTTTACCGGATTTTACCATGGTTTTTACAGTCATGTCAAAAACCTCTTTGTCAAAAATGTCGAAAACTGTCAAAAACCTATTTTTTTTATTTGTTTTTACATTATAATTGTTATTAATTTTCATCATATTTTTAGTATTAAGTTGTTTTACATGAAATATTCAACATCAAAAAGACTTTAAAGTGTGTTTATTCATCTAAAAAAAAAAAAAATAATAATAATTGCATTAAAATACTAGTATGTATTGTGCTTGTACTCTGTTAAAAGATCTAAAAAATAATCTAAAGCTATTTAGCAGGGTTGGCACGGTTTAAACCAATTGGTTTAAACCATGGTTTAAACCACGGTTTAAACCAAATGGTTTTTTTCTCAAAAAAACCAATTGGTTTTTTTAGAAAAAAATCTAATGGCATTTTCTTTATTTTCTTTATAATTTAAGTGTTTTAGATTATTGGACATAAATAATTTCTACATTTAACACTTTATTTCAGTAATAAGTATTATATATAGTGGGTTTAGGTTTTTTTTTTTTTTATGCATAGGATTAAACCAATCGGTTTTTTCTTTAAAAAAGCAATTTGTTTTTTAGAAGAAATCTAATGAAATTGTTTTTTTTTCTTTATAATTTAGGAGTTTCAGATTATTAGATATAATTTCTATCGTTTATAGAAGAAATCTAATAAAATTTTATTTCTTTATAATTTACGAGTTTAAGATTATTGGATATAAATAATTTCTATTTTTAACACTTTATTTCAGCAATAAGCATTAGATATATTGGGTTTACGCCATTCTTTTATGTATAGGATTAAAATCAGTACACATTGGTGAATATATCTATTAGTCTAAAGAAAAAACTTCAAACATGTGAATTGATCAAAGATAAAATAGATTCAATATTTAGTATAAAATATTTTAATTTTTTTAATAATGCAGATTATTTAATGCAATTAATAATGTAACACAATGATCTTTTAAAATTTTGCACAAGCTGTAAAAGAAATTTTTTCTTTTGGGAGATTATCTTGAAGAATTAAAAGCAAAGACTGGTTGCTAGTTATAGCATTTTAATAATAATTTTTTTCTCCTCTGCTACCTGCTGAATCTAACGACTAAAAATGTTAACTTCAAATTGTCACTCAGAAAGAAAAAATACTAAGAAGTATTTGTAATTTACTATTTGAATAACTGTGGAAAAGAATATTTATCAAACTACATCCAAATGTTTATTATTAGTTATCAAAAGATTGTTTATAAAGATTTACAGGACATCAATGGTTCACTGTGTAGAACAGTTAAGATTTTCAACATAAGACTGCTGAAATTGTTTGAATTGAAAAATGAATTTTTTCAATTTTCAGCATAAATTCACTATAATAGTTAAATTTAAATTATTTTAAATGAAGTTGCACTGCTTATAAACCAATAATGTCTGTTTTTATCAGTAAGTATGCATGTATATGTAATAAGAAAGACTTTTAAAAAAACCCGGTTTAAACCAAAAAAACCTGGTTTAAACCAAAAAAACCGGTTTTTTTTGGTTTTTTTCGAAAAAACCTGGTTTTTTTCCAACCCTGCTATTTAGCATAGTCTAAAAGAAATTAGACTTTTTGAAGAAATTTTAAAACCCATAAGTTATTTCTTTCAATTCACTTTTAAATGTTTAACTATCACCTAAATAATTTTAAATAAAATATACACAGGACATAAATAGTTTGACTTTAGAATAGCTTTAATAAATTTTCATTTAAAAAATATTTCATGACTATTCGGTAAAAATTTACATTTAAAAAATATAAGAGCTGGAATGGTCTGCAAGATTCATATAAGTTAAAGTTAACAAATAAAAACACATAAAATAGTATATAAATGTATAAATTATTATTTTATTCCAATTTTTCTTAAATTTTGTTTGGTTCTGTTAAATTTTAAGTCTAAGAGCTTTCACTTGATATCAGGTCTTACAGTTTAAAATTTTATTAATTTAAAAATTAAGATTCTGCTTATTGAAGTGAAAATAATAATCACCATTTAATTGCATTTATGAAATGCATAATATAGGCATTTTTAAAATATTATCTAAGAATATTCAAATTTATTCAATGACCAGCCCATGCTTGGCATCTGTTGTCATATTATATAACAGCATTCTTGCATCTCTAAAATGATTTTAATGTATTTTATTAAAAATGTAAATTGAGTGTTTTTAATAATTATAATAACCTATTATTATCATTTAATATTAGTATCCATTGCAGTTAGTAGAATCTATATAAAGGAGATTATGCAAAATGTTTTTTTCTTAAACTCAGTATTTTTAATTTTTTCTTATTTAAGAAATGTTTTTCTTTTTAAACAAATTTAACAAATGTAGTTGTGAATAATAATAATAACAAGAAAAACAAGGCAAAATCAATTTAGAAATGCATTGTATGCTACACCCACACTATAAATTAGAGGAAAATTGAAAACGCTAGGTTTTTGACGGAATAAACCGGTAAAAACACAGTTTTTACCACTGTCATGTCAAAAACCCAACCCTGGTTGCATGTGTATTAAGGTGGTGCGAAAAAACAAGAGGTTTTATTTCCGAATCGCTATAGTGCGGAAAAGTTGCGATTGGCAAATACAAGAAAAACAAAAAAAGAATTTTTCAAATCGGACTATATTTTCCGATCACGCAAACCACCTAAAAATTCAAAAAAATTGAAAATTTCAGATTTTTTCAGAATTTTAAAAAATATATTACATATATTTTATCACTATAGTGAAAAACATTTGCATATTGTACTGTTTAATAATAATAAAAAAATAAACTGCATTTTGAGAATATCTTCCAATCGTGCAAGCTCATTAAAAATCGGGGAAAAATTCAATTTTCAGCGATTTTGATGTATTAAGAAAATAATTAAATAAGTTCAGTATGCTGTTTCATGTTAAAATTTAAATGCAAATTAATACTATTGAGCACATTAGAACATTTTTGAACAACCAAGATCTTATCACAGTGAGATCACTGCAGGCCGAAAAGGTTTAGTAGTTTGCATAACTTCTGTTAGCCACGTTGCGAAACAGTGCTGAAGTCGCCTCTACATGTACATACCCATCGCTCCCCAACCTCGTCTACTTGCACAGTGCGCCCTTTCCTATCAGTGAGCCCTTGAAAGAATTTCATTTGTAAATTGGGTGTATTGTGTTATAGCACAAAATTAGCACTCGCCAATCGTCGAGTAACTTTTAAAACATGGCGATTAACTTTATTGTCGTCACTCGCCAAATTTAGTAGACACCACTCGCCAAATGCGATGGTTAAACGATGTATCAATGCCAGTGAGACATGCTCAGGGATGCCGCGGACGCGCTATAGCGCATAAAATATGCAAAAAATCGGCGATGGGACGCACAAAAATGGAGCTTATGCGTCCGAAACACGAAATTTTCATCAAAAAAATGCAAAAAAGGCAAATTTTATTTAAAAAGGCAAATTTTATTAAAAAATCGCGAAATAACAAATAATTTTCGGTAAATCCCAACAAGAAATTTGCAAAAGAAAGGCTAAATTTTTTACAAAACCCCGAAAAAAGACGATTTTTCTCAAAAAATTGCGAAAAACGACAAATTTCGTCCACAAATCGCGATAAAACAGCAAATTTTGTCCAAATTATTCGAAAAACGGCAATTTTTATCAAAAAATCGTGATAAACCTTAACTTTAGTCAAAAGGTTTGTGAAAAAATGGCTGATTTTGTTACAAAATCCCAATAAAAAGACAATTTCTTCAAAGCACTGTGAAAAAACGACAAATTTCATCCAAAATTTGGGGTAAAGCGGCAATTTTCATTAAAAAAATCATGATAAAGCAGTAACTTTTGTCAAAAGATCAAGAAATCTCGACACATTTCGTCAAAAGATCGGAAAAACTAGCATATTTCATCAAAGAATCGCAAAAAAGGCAAATTTCGTTAAAAAATCGTGAAATAACAAATAATTTCCGGCAAATTTCGTCAAAAGATTCGTGAAAATGGCTAATTTTATTATAAAATCCCAGAAAAACGGCAGATTTCCTGAAAAAATCACGAAAAAACGACAAACTTCGTCCAAAAATCGATAACAAAGACAAATTTTGTCAAAAGATTCGCGAAAAAACGACAATTTTCATCAAAAAATCATAAAACGGTAATTTTCGTCAAAAGATTGTGGAAAGCGACAAATTTTGGCAAAAAAATTGCTTAAAAAAAGAAATTTCGTCAAAAGATCGCTTTAAAAAGCAATTTTCGTCAAAAGGGCACACACACAAAAAAAAGTTAATGCCAGGATAGAATTTTTCTGTTCCAAAAATTTAAATTTCCTGATTCCAATTTTTTTTTTTTTTTTAATGCTGTTTTAAAAACAGATTTTCCTGCTTCACAATCTGTTTTTGATTGTTCCAAATCTTTCTGAGTGAATGTAACTTCTGAAAACACTCCTTCATTAAACAAAAAGTACCCCTTTACTTAACAAAAGTATTTTTTTTTTTTTTTTTTTTTTTTTTTTTTCAGGAAAAATGTCTTTTTTAATAAATCAGTTTTGCTCCTTTTTAAAAGAAATGCGAACAATAGTGATACTTGTTATCTTCTACAATCAAATAAGCATTATTTTATAATTTAATTTGTATCTTGCACATTTATTTTTTTAAAAAGTAAAGAAAACTTATCTTAATAGTTTTTAAAAACAATTAATATTGGCTTTAATTATTTGTACATTAATATTAAAACAATAATTATTGTATTTAATTTTTCTTTTGCAAATGAACAAGTTCAATTTTTGCATCTAAAAATATTACCTATTATTAGTGGGGACCTGCTTTTGTAAAAAAGGGACCCAGGATTTTTCAAGTCCAGCGGCATCACTGCATGCTGCATAATCGTCTAATGGTGAAATAATCTCAATTTCGATTAAATGATTATAATCCTGATGCAGCAATAAAACTTTGGTGGGAAGACTGTTAGATCACGGAGACCTAATGTGACTGATAAACATTAGTGTCAAAAATAGCTTTTAATTTCCTTGTTTCTTTTATACATTGTATTAAGTTTGTCTAAATATCATCAAATACATGTTTGACTTTTATTTTGACTGCAGTAATTTGTTATATTTTTCTATTAGATGTAATGCCAGTTTTTATTTATTTGAATGGCAAGTAAAAGATATTAATGAATTACAATGTTGATAATTAAAAAACCACAATTTTGTATGAAATGTTATGAATTTTTTACTGGCCAGTGATTTAAAAAAAACTGTGTACCGGCCAGTGGCCACTGGGTAAAAATGTTAATTTTGACCTATATATTGTGTTATTTTAATTACATTAACAAGTGACATGGATACGGATATGCATGTGTTGTTGACCAAGAAAATTACTTGACAATCTTTTCATTGTCCTATATTCGGTCATTCAAGAGATTATCTGCCAAATATTCTATTAACACACGAATATAGTGCCTGTATACCTAAGACACTAAAGAACACCCTTTAAATGAATTTAAATGCTTCTAGAATTGTTGAAAACAGTTCTAGACTTTTCCAATAAATGCGTCCATATAATACGTATTGATATGTAGAATGATGCATGTTTGAAGATGTTTTATAGTAATCTTAAACAAGTATATGTTGTCCCTCGTGATATTTGTCTCAGAACTGAGGAAAATAAATAAAGTATTGTTCTTTCTTCTGTCAAAATATATGTCATGTGGTTCTTCTCAATCCATTTGACTTTGACGTAAATTCTAGTGCGGCTGATTTCCATTCTAATTTTGTATCAATCAAAAACTTGAGAAGCATCTGTTTTAGTTATTACAGCAAAATATTCTAGCACTCAATGCTAGAGCAGTACCTGCAGGGTCAGATACACCATTGCGATTGCAGTGTAACGATGTAGATTGTAACTCCACATTCATTTGCCATGGTAATTTTTTCTTCTTAAATCTGATAGGCTGTATTGGTAATGGTAATGAGATTTTACATATACCTATATTAGCATTAAAACTCTTCTGTATTTCATCTAAATGCTCAAGATCTTTCATTTTTGCTTCAACGGATTTGGAAAGTTACCTTTTCAATATATAGTTTCGCTGTCCAAGTCTTGTATTAAGCTTTTTCCCTCCTTTTGATTTATAGTACCAAATTTTCCCGTTCTGTTCTTTCTCTGAAGATAGATAAGTCTATGCTCAATGACTAGAATTTTGTTGTGTTTTTCAGATGTACAATTAGTCTCAATTGGACACTCCCTCAGATCTGGAGACATTTTACAGGCGCAATTTTAATTCATTACGTATTTGCAGGCTGTAATATCGCACAGTTGAGCTCCTTGTTTTTTTTAAATTCTTCAACCTTTTATATAAAATCTGGCTTTTCCTTGTCTAGAATATAAGATTTCGTTAGTTTATAATACTCAGCATAGTAGGCATTATCTAAATGATTCTATATTAAGAAACTTTTGGGATTGAAGCCTTATTTTCTGTGTCACTGTATTGCTGACAGATAAGAAACTCATTTTATTGTTGTTGAGTTTACTGGCTAATAGAAACCTCTCCTCAAAGCAGCATCAAAGAACAACTTCACATGTTGGAAGAATATTTGGCAGAAAATCTCTTGGATGACCAAATATGGGGCAATGAAGAGACTGTCTAATAATTGTCTTGGTCAATGACATATGCATATTCGTATCCATGTCAATTGTTAATGATTTTAAAATAGCATAATACACCCAATTAAAAATGAAAATCATTCACGAGCTCACTGATATGAAATGGAAAACTGTGCAAGTGGACGAGGTTTGGGAGAGATGGGTATTATGTACACGTAAGGCGATTTCAGTGCTGTTTCGTAACGACTAACAGGCTAACAGGAGTTGCGCTAACTACTAAACCTTTTTGCCCTGCAGCGATCTCGTCGTGGTAAGATCTCAGTTGTTCAAAAATGACCTAATGTGCTCAATAGTATTAATTTACATTTAAAATTTAACATGAGACCGCAAACTGAATTTAATTATTTTCTTAATACATCAAAATCACTGAAAATTGAATTTTCCCCAGATTTTTAATGAGTTTGCAAGATCAAGATATTCTCTAAACTCAATTTATTTTTTTATTATTATTAAACAGTACAATATGCAAATATTTTTCACTATAATGATAAAATATATGTATATGTAATATTTTTTAAAAAATTGTAAAAAAATCGGAAATTTTCAATTTTTTTGAATTTTTAGATGGTTTGCACGATTGGAAGATATAGTCAGATTTGAAAAATTCTTTTTTTGCTTTTCTTGTATTTACCAATCGCAACTTTTCCGCACTATAGCGATTCGGAAACAAAAACTTTTGTTTTTTCGCACCACCCTAATGTGTATATGGGATCAATTGGTGGATTGGGAAAATTTTAGATTACTGTGAAGAACTCAACGACTATAAAATTATGTTCATGCATCCTCTGGCCCTAATTCTTCATATTCATGGCCAAAATCCTCAGATGTTTGTTGGATTCCATATGAACAAATAATAAAGGAAGTGTCTATTCCTGTAACTTCTACAGGAAGAACATATACTGTTGTACCAGAGGAAACTCTATCAATTCAAGCATTATTTTAAAACTGATTAAATCCTTGGTAGCTTAAATCTGAAGAAAATAACTATTATATTATAAATTTATATGCATGTAAATAAATATTTTGTTCTCATTTTGTCTTGATTTGTTCCATGTGTAAGTTTAAACTTTGGCTTATTTCTCATTACATTCAATGTTTTGCCCTGGATTTGTATTATATTATTGTTATTTTGTCTCGTATCTAGATTTTTGCTCATATAAATTTTTACTCATACTGAACAAAAAGTAACAAATGCAGGCCTCGGAGCGAGTCGCTAAACTCGCTTTTCTCGCTGTTTTTTTGCATTTGTCTCTTTTAGTCTATATTTTTCAGATTTAGTCTCTTTTTTCGCTTTTTTTTTTTTTTTTTTAAATGTTCCTTACCCATCGATTGATCGCAGGAAAAAGATCGTAACTTTCCTCATTTGATAGCGTGAAAAACATCGCGAAATTCAACAATTTATCGTGAGGAAATATCGGAAAACTTGTCAGTTTGTCGCAGGAAAATCTCGAAATTTGTTAACTGTTCGCGGGTAAAAATCGCAAAATTTTTGAGTCGGGAACCGGCGGAAAATCATGGATTATGTTAATCTGTCTTAGGATGAAACCATGAAATTCCATGGAACTATAGTGAAACTTAGTCGCGGAAAAAAGTATATCAAATTTCCCGGGAGCAGAATCGGCGCAACGCTGCGACGCACGTCGCAGACTCTTGGGAAGGTCCACAGGCTATTTTTCAACTGTTAAAAATTTAGCAAAAATTAAAAAATTTAGGTCTTAAATCCAAAAATTCGGACATAAAATGTATCGCGAATTTCGACAAACAGTCTTCGAAAAGAAATCTATTTCGTCATAGATCGCGAAAAACACGTGATTTACGTCAAAAGATCGCGAAAAAACAACAAATTTCCTCAAAAAAACATTCAAAACATCGTGAAAAAACCGGCAAGTTTCTTCAAAACATCGTGAAACGGCAAATTTCTTCCAAAGATCACGAAAAAACGGCAGTTTTCGTCAAAAAATCACGAAAAAATGGCAAATTTTCTCAATAAATTGCGAAAAACGGCAAATTTCGTAAAAAAAAAAACCTCGAAAAAAATGGCAAATTTCTTCAAAAGATCACGAAAAAAGTCGGTTTTCGTCAAAGAATCACGAAAAAATAGCAAATTTCTTCAAAAAAATGAGAAAAAACGGCAGTTTCGTAAAATGATCACGAAACAACAGCAAATTTCTCCGAAAAATCGCGAAAAAACGGCAAATTTCATCAAAAAATCACGGAAAAACGTAACATTTCTTCCTAAAGTTAGCAAAAAAAGACAAACGTCTTCAAACAATCACGAAAATACGGCAGTTTTCGTTAAAAAATCACGAAAAAACGGCAAATTTCTTCAAGAGATCGCGAAAAAACGGCAAAATTCTTCAAGAGATCGCGAAAAAACGGCAAAACTCTTCAAAAGATCGCGAAAAAAGGCAAATTTATTCAAGAGATCGCGAAAAAACGGCAAATTTCTTCAAGAGATCGCGAAAAAACGGCAAATTTCATCAAGAGATCGCGAAAAAACGGCAAATTTGTTCAAGAGCTCGTAAAAAAACGGTAAATTTGTTCAAGAGCTCGCGAAAAAACGGCAAATTCCTTCGAGAGCTCGCGAAAAAACGGCAAATTCCTTCAAGAGCTCGCGAAAAAACGGCTAATTTCTTCAAGAGATCGCAAGAAAACGGCAGTTTTCGTCAAAAGATCGCAAAAAAATGCAAATTTCGTCAAAAGGTTGTGAAAACCCCCACAAATTTTGTCAAAGAGGAGCCCCCTCCCCCTCTTTAGGACAATGTATGAGGTGTTAAAAATTCTGAGAACAAAGGCAACTTCTTTTTTAAAGTATATTTTTCTTTTATGTCTATTACAAATACTTGAACGTTTGAGTGCAAATAATGTAATGCAAGGGATTGGTCTGCAGACTGTTTAAGTTTTTATATGTGTTGCAGACTGCAGAAAAAAATTCTGCTGCATGGCCAAATTTGTCTCTCTTTTGCAGGGGAAAAAATTCTAAATTTCGTCACTTTATCGTGGAAAAATGGTTACGAAATTAGTATATCGTTCGCGGGCAAGAATCGCAAAACTTTTCTGTCGGACACTGAAAAGAAAGTGAATTTGGTCAATCTGTGACAAGTTAAAAACTCGAAATTCAATAATCATTCAAGGAGTAAAAATCATAAACTTCGTCATTTGGCTGCGGGAAGAATATCACGATTTTGTCATTTTCGCGAGAAAAAAAGTGTATAATCCATCAATCAGTGGGAAAATCATTGCAAAATTTGTCAGTCGATCTTGTGAAAAACAATTGAGAAATTCGCCAGAGGATTGCATGAAGGAATCTCAAAATTCTTATTTCGGTTGTTACATATACAGGGATCACTTTTTTGACAAACGGCAGAATTTCACGTTTTTTAATTTTTAAGAATCTGCGATTTTCATAAAATGATCACTGGCAAAACTGCGATTCGAATTAATTGATCACCGGAAAAAAGACAATTTTCATTAAGCAATCACGAAATCAAACCACAATTTTCACCAGACGATCCCGAAATAAAATCGTTATTTCCAAACAATCCCAAAATAAACTTGTGATTTCCGCCATACAATTGCGGGGAAAAAAACTCCCAAGATTTACGTCAAACGATCCCGAAATAAGACCGAGCTTTCGTCCAATGATCGTAAAATCGAAAAGGATATTCATAGATGCCAACTTGTACGGTATGGCCAGTAGCACAATGTACAGAAGAGTACAATGTATGGATTATGTTCGAAGTGTACGGTTATACTAATGAACAATACGATTGTACAATTTTGCACACGGAAAAAATAATCACAGAGAAATGCAAATTTCATGAAAGGATCGGCGCAAAAAATTGCGATTTCTTTACGCGATCGGTAGTCAAAATTTGCGATTTTTTTTTCTGCGATCATTTACCAAAATACAGTAAATGATAATTTTTGGGGCCATTGTTTTAGAAATTTGCTTTTTTCTGCGTTTATATGACAAAATTAGTCATATTTTCCGCGATCATTTGCCGAAATTCGCAATTTTTTGGCAATCGATTGGCGAAATTCAAAATTCTTTCGCTTTTACTTGCCGAAATTCATCTTTTCTATGATCGAAGAAAAAAATTGCGAATTTTGACAATTGATCATTTTTCAAAATTCGTGATTTTTTTTTTTCTTTGCAATCGCGATTTTTTTCTGTGCGATTTTGCAAATGATCGCAGGAAAAAAAATCATGAATTTTGTTAAATAAACACAGAAAAAAAGTAAATTTCTGCAAACAATGGCAAAAAAATTGCAAATTTTGGCAAATGAAAGCCCCCCCCCCCCCCCAAAAAAAAAAAAAAAAAAAAAAAATCACAAATTTTACTGAAAAAAATTGCAAATGTCAGCGAACAAAAATCGTGTATTTGTAAGCAATAGTGTGGAAAAATCACAATTTTCATATTAATTTGTGGCAATTGGTAGTGTGTGTGGAGGGGGGTAATCGTTAATTTCGTCAAATGGTCATGGAAGGAAATGTAGTATGCCAGTTAAATGTGTCCTAAAATATCCAAAAAAGTTGTGTGAAATATTACTTGGCACCAGTACAACCCCTGATTTTACTTTTTTCACCAACACCATTTGATAAATTTCGCCATTCTTTTCCTGAGATAATTTGACAAACTTCACTGTTTTATACTGTAACTGATTTTCGCACATTTTAATGTAACCCATTGACAGGCATCCTTGATTTTTTTTTTTTTTATGGCTTTATTCTACAAAATTCGTTATTTTTCTGGCGACTAGTTGATAAATTTCACTAATTATTTCCATGACCTTCGACAAAATTAGCAATTATTTGTATGATCGCTCTTGGAATTTCGCAATCATTTAGTGAATTTTATGATTCATCCCTCTCTTCAAGACCCATTTGATGAATTTTACGATGTTTAACCATTTGATCCATTTGACTAATATCGTGATTTTTTTTCAAGGCCATCTGATAATTTTCGTGATTTTTTTTTTTTTTATCCTAAGAACTAATTTCGAGAATTTTTTTCCTGAGATCATGCGACAAATTTTGTGATTTGTTTTTTGAGACAATTTGATGAATTTCACTATATTTCCTGGAATTTCATGATTTTGTCCTCATGGTCATTTGGTGAATTTCTGATTTTCTTTCATGATGAATTATTGCGATTTGAGATTTTTTCTGCAACCAATCAACAATATTTACAATTATTTCAAAACCGACTGAAATGCATTGAAAATGTATTCCGCAGATTGTGTTAAATCTTATAGTACTTGTCTGTATACCAAAAACATTTAAGTGAAGAGAAAAAAATGTTTTTTATTTGGTCTCCTTTTAGTCTCTTTTTTTAATTTTTGGTCTCTTTTAGTCTCTTTTTCTTGCGATTTAGTCTCTTTTCTCTCTTTTTTAAGAGTGACTCAGCGGTCCTAGGCCTGCAAATGTCAACTCAATTAACTCATTTATATATATTTATTTTATCACACAATTAAATAATTCAAATCTGTAATTTACAGCTAATATTTCTCCAAAATTTCTGGAGTAAATATGTGCTTTTTTTTTTTTTTTTTTCATGTATTCCATAGCAAGGTATTTAAAATATTTATGTAAATATGTTTTGAGAATTATTGTGATTGATGAAATATTAAAAATGATAAATAAAGAGAAAAACCTACTGTCCCATTCCACCCCACTCGCCCTTATATGTGAAGTAAATCATCATATATATGCATTGCATTTATAGGTATTTTATAATTATACATTATATTCCTTAATTATTTTCTTATCTTTTTCAGTGTAAATTTTTTTCAATTATCTACATTTTTTGTTTGGGGGGGGGGGGGGACTGGGAGAGAGGGGGCTGATGGGCAGATTCCTACAAAATTAGTATAATTGAGGTTTTGAATATACTTTTACATTAATTTAGATGTTAGAAAATTTTATTTTAACCATTATCTTTTGAATCAGGAATGCTTCAGGAAACCATTTATTTTAAAACAACAAATTTTACCTTTCCAATTTTTTTTTATTTAAAGCACACAGATGGAGCAATGTTTTTACCAAGTTTCAGAAAAATTCATGATTCATTTTTTTTATGGGCCATTACAATCTGCCCTTTTTTTTTGGGGGGGGGGTGATATTTTCAGTTTGCTCATTATAAAAAGTAAACAAATGAAAATTTACTATTGTTTTGATGTGAAATAAGCATTCTTTGTACAAATAGCTTCAAATTGGTACCAGATATATAAAATTTGAGCCTTTAGTTGTCAAGTTATGGCCACTTTTAGACGTTGATAAAATTTCAAGATGGCCGCCATTTTTTAAAAATTGTCAGTTTTCAAAAGTCTATATCTCAGCCAATCTTGCGAATATTAATAAAAACAATTCTAAAATAACGATGCATTATTTTAATCCATGACTACATTATCTGTTCAAAATTTTTTAAATAATTATTTTAATAGTAATATGATTATGGCATCTGTAATAATATGGTTATCCCAATGTTTCCCTTTATCTCTTTGACAATGAAAATAACTTAATTGCCACCATTGTGAAGAAATTTTATAAAACAACTTTTAAAATAAAAATATAAAGATTAGATTATTTTATAAAATAGCGAGAGCTAGCACATCTACAAATAATGTGGTTTCGTTTAAAACTAATTGGATGTGGCAATCCCAAAACTTTCTTCTATCTCATACACATTAATACTTCAAGAAAAGTGAAACATAGCAAAGTCACTGATTAGGTAATTTACCCTGAAATCTGATTTGTAACAACTTATTTCAAGTTCTAACTGAATCTGAAGTTTGAAAATCTGTGTATTAGTATTTGAGTTGCAATTATTGCAGAAATAGTAAAAAAAATCTGGATAGAAGCACAACCTGTTGTGCGATTTACTCTAAAAGCTAAGGAATTCTAATTTATCACTAACTGAATTCGAATTGAAGTTTGATGAAAGTTCGTGCATTAGATCCTGAGATAGAGCTATTGCGATAATAATGAATAATGCCACATAGCAACGCCACCTGTTGAGCGATTTAACCCAAAAACTAAAGAATACTCATTTATATCAGAGGCTAACTGAATGTGAAGTTTGATGAAAGTTCGTGCATTAGATCCTGACATAGAGCTATTGCAATAATCATGAATAATGCAGCAGAGCAGTGCCACCTGTTGAGCCATTTACTCCAAAGTACTAATTTATACCAGGAACTAACTGAATCTGAGGTTTGATGAAAATTCGTGCATTAGTCCCTTAGATACAGCTATTGCAATAGTCATGAATAATATTGTGTAGCAGTGAAACCTGTTGTACGATTTGCACCAAAGAGTAATCAAAACCATAATTTATCAGAGAGTAATTAAATCTAAAGTTTTATAAAATCCGTGTATTAATTCTTGAGATATAGTGATTGTGGAAATCGTGAAAAGGGCAGCATAATAGCACTACCTGTTGTGCGATATACACCAAAAACTCATCAGGTTCAGTTTATATCAAGGTCTAACTGAATCTATATTGATGAAATTACGTGCAATAGTTCTTGCGATAGAGCGCCACAAAATTTGTCACAGACAGATATTTTGTAAACTGTTTTTTTTAAATCATTGGCCCATAAAACGTGTAAATCCACCAAAACTGGAATTCGAAAATTTTCATGAATCCAATACTTTCTTCTTGTAAAGATAGAAGAAAATAAAAGTATTTAACAAAATTGGTGCAATAGAAAACTCTGGCAAAAAACGGCCTGGTCTTTTAAAGCTGTCTTAACTGCTCTACAAGCGCAAAATCTTTTGACACACTTACAAATTCATTTTTTAATGGAAAGATATAAAATTAGAAGGCCTGACTAAAGCTATTTCGAATCGAACTGTGTTTTCCATTTTATGACAATTAAATTACCTATCGAGTTATATAAGCGATTTTGATTACACGATCACATGTTTTTCTGCCTTCGTTGACTGGTTTTTCTGCTTTCATCAGGAAATGTGATTCAAAACGAAAACTCCAACTTTGACGGTCTGTTTTGAAAGATCTACTGCGTTTGCTAAATAAGAAAAAGATGAGTGACATTTAATACTTTCTTAACAACACCTGTTAGTTTCATCCATTTTAGAACAAAAATAAGTTAAAACTTATGACACAAAAATGCCTTTTTTGATTTGCAGTGATGTCGTGGATGCGCTATCATGCGTCAGTTACGAAAAAAAAAGAAAGAAGCAAAAAAATAGCGCTTACGCGTCCCGTGGGACGCGTTTTTAGTTAAAATTTCACGGAAAGGATTCCGTCAAAGGATCGCATGAAGAAGCGCAAATTTCATCAGAGGCTCACAAAAGAATGGCAAATTTCGTTAAAAAGTTGCAAAAAACACCCGACTAATTTCTTCGAAAAAGCATGAAAGAAACGACAAATTTCGTCAAAAAATCGCTAAAAACGCAAATTTCGCCAAAAAATCGCGAAGAAAACGACAATTTCGTAAAAAAATCGCTATAAAATGACTAATTTCGTCAAAAAATTCTTGAAAAAACTGCAAAATTTGTCAAAAAATCCCCCCAAAAAGACAGATTTTGTTAAAACCGAAAAGCGATTACTTTCGTCAAAAAATCGCGATAAAACGACAGATTTCGTCAGAAGTTCGCGAAAAAGCAAATTTCATAAAATAAATCCCGGAAGAACGACAAATTTCGGCAAAGGAACGCGAAAATACGATAGATTTCGTCAAAGGAAAAAAAAAGATTTCGTTGAAAGATTGTGATGAAACGAAATTTCGTCAAAAAATCCCAGCATATTTCGTCAAAAATCGCGTTATTTGTTACGCGTTGAAGTTATTGTTGGGAATGGTTTTTCCTGCTCCTAAAGTAGATTTTCTTACTCCATAATGGATTTTTGATTGCTCCAAAATTATTTCTTTTGCTCCTCCTAAAACGGATTTTCCTGCTGAATCCATTTTTGACTGCTACAAATTTTTCTCGGTGAATGCGTTTCCTTAAAGCACCCATTCGTTCTACGAGAAATTTTTTCTTAATAGTTTAACATTTTAACAATATTGATAATTTGAATTATTATTAAAACAATGAATAATCTGCATTTCATTTTTCTTTTCCTAATGAATAAATTCAAAATTTCCGCCTGAGATATGACTTAATAGATGGGACCCGCTTTTGAAAAAAAGTGGCTCAGAATTTTAGGTGTCGTGGGTTCCGGGAATCCAGGATTTTTCAAGTCCAGCTTTATCACACCCTTAAGAGCCTGCATCAGTCAAACCGAAACTCAAAATCCTATCACAAACCTATGCGTGTTGCCACCAGGAAGGCGTATCCCGAACCCAAAGATTGACACTTTAAAAGACCAATGATATTTTCCAAGCTTGTAATTAATAAGAAAATGGTCATCTCACGCCACCCTTTACCTCCAGGCGATAAAAAGGGGATAAGATACCCCAGGAAGAAAAAAGTCATTAGCAAATGCTAAAAACTCTCGCACCTTTTTAATACTGATAGCCCGAGGGATATGTGCATTTGGATAGTTTCTTCGAGATAATTTCTGACCAAAACACTCGGATCCGTTTTAAAACAAGTCGACATTGACCTTTTTACTTTCTTCTATCTTTACAAGAAGAAAGTATTGGATTCATGAAAATTTTCGACTTCCCGTTTTCGACGGATTTATGCGTTTTAGAAGGTCCTGAACACGTTTTGACTATTTTTAGAAAATGTCTGTCTGTGAGTCTGTCCGTCTGTCTGTGAGTCTGTGTGTCTGTCTGTGAGTCTGTCTGTCTGTATGTGACAAAAAAATTGTGGGCGCTCTATCTCAAGAACTAATGCTCGAAATTTAATAAAATTTTATATTCTGTTAGACCTTGATATGAATTAGTGCCTATTGGTTTTTGGTGAAAATTGGCCTGCAGGTGGCGCTGCTATACTACGTTTTTCATGATTTTCATGTTTGCTATATCTCAAGAACTTATGCACAGAACTTCACCAAACTTCAGATTCTGTGATCCCTTGATGTACATAGATGCTGATTAAGTTTTGGTGCAAATTGGCCAGCAGGTGGCGCTGCTATACCACGTTTTTCATGATTTTCATGATAGCTATATCTCAAGAACTAATGCACAGAATTTCACCAAACTTTAGATTCTGCTATACATTGAGATACATAGCTGCTTATATGGTTTTGGTGTGAACTGCCCTATAGGTGGCGCTGCTATGCTATATTTTGCACGATTTTTGCGATAGCTATATCTCAAGAACTAATGCAGAGAACTTCATCAAATTTTAGATTCTGTTACACTAGAATATATAACATAATTAGACACTGATTACATTTTGGTATTAACCTTGCAACAGGTGGTGCAGCTATGCTGCATTTTGCACAATTTTTCCGATAGCTATATCTCAACAACCAACGCACAGAATTTCATCAAACTTCAGATTTTGTTACAAAATGACATATAACATAACGACACGGTGATTACGTTTTGTTATAAATCCTTCAACTGATGGTGCTGCTGTGCTATATTTTACTCATTTTTTTTTTAATCTAGCTATATCTCAAGAACTAATGCACAGAATTTCATCAAACTCCAGATTCTTTTACAACATGACATAATTGGACGCTTTTTTACGTTTTGGCATAAATTGTCCAAGATATGGTGTTGCTGTGCTACGTTTTGCAAATTTTTTGTTCTAACTATATCTCAAGAACTAATGGACGAAATTCCATCAAATTTCAGATTCTGTTAGGTCTTGACATCAATAGATGCTTATTAGGTTTAAGTATAAATTACCCAACATGAGGCAGTACTAAGCTCATTTTCTCAGAATATTGATTAAATTTTGCGTTTTAGGCTTTTCGGATAATAGAATCTCATTAGGCTAGGTCAAATATTCGAGGAAATTCGATAGTGGGTAACTTTGGCTTCACCACGTTTTTTTTTTTTTTTTTTTTTTTTTTTTTTAATATTAAAATGTATTTATTAGATAGAAGAAAGTTTCGGGATTGACACATCCAACTAGTTTGTTAGATAGTTTCAAGTGAAATTGAATCATTTATATGTAATTTTAAAAGACAACATACAGATCGTGATTATTATGTCAGAGATTGCACATTAAACATTTTCCAAAGAATCTCCTCTACATTTTAATATTTTTAAATGATTTTTTTAGCATTGAATAGCTGAGATCATTGAACTGTACAAAGACCGTTTTATATTTTTTCGATTTTGTTATGAGTATTTTATAGTGGCTTACATCAATAGAGCGAAATCCCAAGATAGAAATTTTTAAGATATCTCATTTGTATTTTAATATTTTTAAATGATTTTTTTAGCATTGAACAGCTGAGATTTTTCGGTATAAAGACCGTTTTGTACTTTTTTGATTTTGTTTACAGGTGTTTTAAAGAGGCTACTTCAGTCAAGTGAAATCCAATGAAAGAAATTTATAAAAATATCTCTTCTACATTTTTATATTTTTAAATTATTTTTTGGCATTCGATATCTCAGATATTTCGGTACAAAGACCGTTTTGTACTTTTTCGACCTTCTTTAGGGGAATTTTAAAAAGCTACTTCAGTCAAATGAAATCCAATGGAAGAAATTTATAAAAATATCTCTTCTACATTTTAATATTTTTAAATGAATTTTTGTCATTGAATAGCTGAGATCTTTCAGTACAAAGATCGTTTTGTACTTTTTCGACTTTGTTTAGGGAAAATTTAAAAAATCTACTTCAGTCAAGTGAAATCCAGTGGTAGAAATTTATAAAAATATCTCTTCTGCATTTTAATATTTTTAAATTATTTTTTGGCATTCGATATCTCAGATCTATCGGTACAAAGACCGCTTTGTACTTTTTCGACTTTGTTTAGGGGAATTTTAAAAAATCTACTTCAGTCAAGTGAAATCCAGTGGTAGGAATTTATAAAAATATCTCTTCTACATTTTAATATTTTTAAATGATTTTTTTGTCATTGGATAGCTTAGATCTTTCTCTAAAAAGACTGTTTTGTGCTTTTACGACTTTGTTTAGGGGAATTTTAAAAAAGCTACTTCAGTCAAGAGAATTCCAATAGTAGAAATTTATAAAAATATCTCGTCTACATTTTAATATTTTTAAATGATTCTTTTGTCATTGGATATCTGAGATCTTTCGGTACAAAGAACGTTTTGTACTTTTTTTTTTATTTTGTTTACAGGTGTTTTAAAGAGGCTACTTCAGCCAAGTGAATTCTAATGGTAGAAATTTATAAAAATATCTCGTCTACATTTTAATATTTTTAAATGATTCTTTTGTCATGGGATAGCTAAGATCTTTCGGTACAAAGACCGTTATGTACTTTTTAGACTTTTTTAGGGGAATTTTAAAAAAGCTACGTCAGTCAAGTGAAATCCAATGGTAGAAATTTATAAAAATATCTCTTCTACATTTTAATATTTTTAAATGATTTTTTCTCATTTGTTAGTTGAGATATTTCGGTACGAAGACTGTTTTTACTTTTTTGATTTTGTTTACAGGTTTTTTTAAAGAGGCTACTTCAGTCAAGTAAATTCCAATGGTAGAAATTTATAAAAATATCACTTGTACATTTTAATATTTTTAAATGATTTTTTTGTCATTTGATAGCTGAGATCTTTCTGTACAAAGACCGTTTTGTACTTTTTAGACTTTTATTAGGGGAATTTTAAAAAAGCTACTTCAGTAAAGTGAAATCAAATGGTAGAAATTTATAAAATTCTCCCTTCTACATTTTAATATTTTTAAATGATTTTTTGTCATTGGATAGCTGAGATCTTTCGGTACAAAGACCGTTTTTACATTTTTGATTTTGTTTACAGGTGTTTTAAAGAGGCTACTTCAGTCAAGTGAATTCCAATGGTAGAAATTTATAAAAGTATCACTTGTACATTTTAATATTTTTAAATGATTTTTTTGTCATGTGATAGCTGAGTTCTTTCGGTACAAACACTGTTTTGTACTTTTTAGACTTTTATTAGGGGAATTTTAAAAAAGATACTTCTGTCAAGTGAAATCCAATGTTAGAAATTTATAAAAATATCTCTTCTACATTTTAATATTTTTAAATTATTTTTTGGCATTCGATATCTCAGATCTTTCGGTACAAAGACCATTTTGTACTTTTTCGTCTTTGTTTAGGGGAATTTTAAAAAAGCTACTTCTGGCAAGTGAAATCCAATGGTAGAAATTTATAAAATTCTCTCTTCTACATTTTAATATTTTTAAATGATTTTTTCGTCATTGGTTATCTAAGATCTTTCGGTACAAAGACTGTTTTGTACTTTTACGACTTTGTTTAGGGGCATTTTAAAAAAGCTACTTCAGAATTCCAATAGTAGAAATAGTGAATAATAGTGAATTCCAATAGTAGAAATTTATAAAAATATCTCGTCTACATTTTAATATTTTTAAATGATTCTGTTGTCATGGGATAGCTGAGATCTTTGGGTAGAAAGACCGTTTTGTACTTTTTTTTTTCTATTTTTTTTACAGGTGTTTTAAAGAGGCTATTTCAGCCAAGTGAATTCCAATGGTAGAAATTTATAAAAGTATCTCATCTATATTTTAATATTTTAAAATGATTTTTTTGTCATGGGATAGCTAAGATCTTTCGGTACAAAGACCGTTTTGTATTTTTTAGACTTTTATTAGGGGAATTTTAAAAATGCTACTTCTGTCAAGTGAAATCCAATGGTAGAAATTTATAAAAATATCTCTGCTACTAATATTTTTAAATGATTTTTTCTCATTTGATAGTTGAGATCTTTCAGTACAAAGACCGTTTTCTACTTTTTTCGATTTTGTTTACAGGTGTTTTAAAGAGGCTACTTCAGTCAAGTTAAATCCATTGGTAGAAATTTATTAAAATCTCTCTTCTACATTTTAATATTTTTAAATTATTTTTTTGTCATTGGATAGCTAAGATCTTTCGTTACAAAGACCGTTTTGTACTTTTACGACATTGTTTAGGGGAATTTTAAAAAAGCTACTTCAGTCAAGTGAATTACAATGGTAGAAATTTATAAAAATATCTCGTCTACATTTTAATATTTTTAAATGATTCTGTTGTCATGGGATAGCTAAGATCTTTCAGTACAAAGATCGTTTTGTAATTTTTTGACTTTGTTTACAGGTGTTTTAAAGAGGCTACTTCAGTCAAGTTAAATCCATTGGTAGAAATTTATTAAAATATCTCTTCTACATTTTAATATTTTTAAATTATTTTTTTTGTCATTGGATAGCTAAGATCTTTCGTTACAAAGACCGTTTTGTACTTTTACGACATTGTTTAGGGGAATTTTAAAAAAGCTACTTCAGTCAAGCGAATTCCAATGGTAGAAATTTATAAAAATATCTCGTCTACATTTTAATATTTTTATATGATTATTTTGTCATGGGATAGCTAAGATCTTTCGGTACAAAGACCGTTTTGTACTTTTTTTTAATTTTGTTTACAGGTGTTTTAAAGAGGCTTCTTGAGCCAAGTGAATTCCAATGGTAGAAATTTATAAAAATATCTCGTCTACATTTTAATATTTTTAAAATATTTTTTGTCATGGGATAGCTGAGTTCTTTCGGTACAAAGACCGTTTTGTACTTTTTAGACTTTTATTAGGGGAATTTTAAAAAAGCTACTTCTGTCAAGTGAAATCCAATGGTAGAAATTTATAAAAATATCTCTTCTACATTTTAATATTTTTAAATTATTTTTTGGCATTCGATATCTCAGATCTTTCGGTACAAAGACCATTTTGTACTTTTTCGTCTTTGTTTAGGGGAATTTTAAAAAAGCTATTTCAGTCAAGTGAAATTCAATTGCATAAATTTATAAAAATATCTCTTCTACATTTTAATATTTTTAAATAATTTTTCTGTCATTGGATAGCTGAGATCTTTCGGTGTGAAGACCGTTTTGTACTTTTTTGGTGTTGTTTACAGGTGTTTAAAGAGGCTACTTCAGTCAAGCGAAATCCTGTAGTAGAAATTTATAAATGTATCTTTTCTACATTTAAATCTTTTTAAATGATTTT
The DNA here is from genome assembly GCA_964019185.1 of Maratus speculifer. Classification (NCBI taxonomy): domain Eukaryota; kingdom Metazoa; phylum Arthropoda; class Arachnida; order Araneae; family Salticidae; genus Maratus; species Maratus speculifer. Next base: position 27,420,365 of record OZ025291.1, read on the forward strand.
TTGGCATTGGATATCTGAGAGCTTGCGGGTCAAAGACCGTTTTATATTTTTTCGAGTTTGCTATGGGGGTTTTAAAGGGGCTTACTTCAATCAAGCGAAATCCTATGAAGTTTTGAAGTTCATATAAATATATATTTTTCTCTTCTACATTTTAATATTTTTAAATGATTTTTTTAGCATTGAATGTTAGAAATTTATAAAGATATCTCGTCTACAAGTAAATATAAACTGATGATTACCTCAATCAAGTAAAATCCCATGGTAGAAATTTATAAAGATATCTTTAAGATCATTTAAAAGTCATTTCTAAAGATCATTTTAATACTTGTAATTTTTGTTTCATTATATAACTGATATCTTTCTTTACAAAGAACGTTTTATATCTTTTCGACTTTGTCACGGGTATTTTATAATTACTTACTTCAATAGAGCTAAATCACATTTTAGAAATTTTTAAAGGTATCTCGTTTGTATTTTAATTGTCTTTTAACTTTTTTTCGGGGGGGGGGGGGGCATTAGATATCGGAGATTTCTCTGTACAAAGATCTTTTTACATTTTTTAGATTTTTTACGGGTATTTTAAAGTGGCTTACTTGAATAGAGAGAAATCCCATTATAGAAATTTATAAAGATATCTCGTCAACATTTTAATTTTTTAAATGATTTTTTTAGCATTGAATTTCTGAGATATTTCTGTACAAATACCTCTTTATATTTTTTTCGATTTTTTTACGGGTATTTTAAAGGTGTTTACTTCATTGAAGCGAAATCCTATGACAGAAATTTATAGAAATATCTCGTCTATATTTTAATAATTTTTTTTTATATTGAACAGCTGAGATCTTTCTGTACAAAGACCGTATTACAATTTTTGATTTCGATACAGGTATTTTAAAGTGACTTACTTCAGTCAAGCGAAATCCCATTGTAGAAATTTATAAAAATATCTCACCTACATTTAAAAAAATTATTTTTTTTTTTCTTACATTGAATAGCCTTTACGATTTCATTTATTTTAAAGAGGCTACTGCAGTTAAACGAAACAATGCCTTCGCTTTAAAGCTAATGCTATGAAAGAAATTTATAAAAGTTTATCGTCTGTGTTTTAATAGTTTTAAGTATTTTTTTTTTCTTTCTTTGCCTAGTTGATATCGATTTGCACAAAGGCCATTTTCTATTTTTCGATTTATTTTACGGGTATTAAAAAAAAAAAAAAAAAAAAAAAAAAAAAAAAAAAACTTAAGCGAAACAATTTACTAGCTTATAATAATTCTTTCGACGATAATCCATCGGTCGAAATTTATAAATAAATCTCGTCTGCATTTTAATATTTTTTTCCCCCTTTAAGAGTTCAGAGCGATCTCTTCAAAGGCCTTTTTCTACTTTTTTAATTTTCTTTACAGGACAGTTTCATTTTCGGAACCGTTTTCAAAAGTGATATTATCCTCATATTTAAAATCTACAATCAGTATCGAAAAAAGTAAAAAGCGGCCTCTATACTAACCATCGTCACCTATACTATGCAGAAAAAAAAAAAAAAAATAAAAATTGGAATGGAAATATGGCATCTTTATACAAATCTTCCGTAGGTTTAGTATAATTGAGTTTGTCTTTTCGCGTGACTGAAAAAACCATTATTCTAAAATTTAGATCAGTTAGACTATGACAGGCTTTGGAATATATACGTATTATTTAGTTAAAATAGTATAAGAGCTTTAAAAATCATTCGTTTATCTTTCTGAAAGGGAAAAAGAAAGGAAAGACAATTTATATACAATAAAGCATAAATGTATCATTTACGGATGTGAATTTTACCGCAACAGAATATATTTGCTAAAGTATTGTAAATTAGTCATAATTTTCGATAGAAGTGTCAAAATAAATATATTTCTATCTTTTAAATTAGTGTTATCCAATTTAATCATGAATTGCATAATAATTACTTTATATTTTAGAGTGGGTATACTGCAAACTTTTATTGATTAAAGTAGAAATATTTATGAAATATTTATGAAAAGGAACATTTAAACTAATTCATTAAGAATTGTCTAAAAGAATGATACAAAAAAAAAAAAAAAAAAGATATAGAAAAATTTAATACAAATGTATTTATTCGCGAATATATCTATTCATTTTTAATGTCAGAACCATTGTTATTTTCTTTCTGCCCTTTCTTCTTTTCCCTTTGTCGACTGCAGATGACAAAAAGTTAATTCTGTTATGTTTTATGAATTAACGAATATATCACTTTGATGTTGTACGCAATTAAAGAATCTTTTTTAGAAATTAAACTTCAAATATATGGAAGAAAAATAATAAAAATGGTAAATCTGTTTTCATTCGAAATCAATAATGCTTTTAAAGTACATTTGAGATTAGATGCCTAGTTAAACAAACTTTTTGAAATCAACATGTATTTACATCATTTCTGAAATTCATTTCTGATCGAACTTCTTGCGTGAGATATCATGCATTCAGAAAAGGATGTTTTTATTTTTTCATCCTAAAGCAGCAAACAACATTTTACTAATAGCCACAGGCAAGATTTTACACCTTCGTCCCTGTAAGACTCCCTACAGGGTAAACCCATATCGTCTTTCACCCTAATTACTCTTAAGGCGTCTCCCTTTTAAAGGCGGAGTTAAACACCATTTTCGACTCTTTTAAATCAAAGTGCTTCAACTTTTTATACAAATAGCATAGATTAAATTTTTTTAAAAATCAAAATAAAAAACATTTTCTGAAAGCTAAATAATTAAACTCTGCATGCTGTTTTACCAAATTTAAAATGTCTAACAGATTTTTCGTAATAAGACATTAAAGGTGAATTTTAAAGACTATAAAATAACGCACTTGTATCGCCTTAAAATTCAAAAAAGAAATAAAATTTCAGAATGACGTGCATACTTTAAACCTACAGGTTTTCAAAACAACAAAAATTATTAAATTTGAGCAAAATGCAAAAGAATGAAAGCGATAAATTTCTTCCATTGAAATAGCATTAGCCATTCTATCTCGGAGCGTTACTGATGTAGGGCCTTAAGTACACAGGTGATGGTAATGATAATGTGTCCTGACGTGCATACTGGCTATAACACGAGTCAAATTACTGTAGCAATAGCCATATTATTCTGTTAAAATATAAAAGTGAACTATGATGTTAAGAGTGCATGATTTTTATTTAATTCTCGGCAAATACTAGATGCGCCATTTTTTTTTTAATAATAAGATAAAAAATAAATATACTTTTAAAATGAAATGGTTTAAAGGTTTATATTTTAAGAAAAAAAATATAATAATATGATTGATGTCAATGAGAACAATATTTGGCGATTTATCACATAACCAAGCTAACATAAAAATATTTTATTTTTTGAGTATTAATATAACGAGGTGGAACCCGTCGAAATTCGACGAAAGAAAAACTTTAAGGAAGAACTGTTTCGTTGATTTATAATAAATAATGTACTATAATAACTATAAATACAATAAACATCGATTATCCAAATTATTAAATAAAATAAAACTAAAATTTACCGGATTTTATAACAGAAAATATTTTTGAAATGGTATACGCATTATAATTTCTGTTTTTAGAAAATGATTAGATAGATGTGATAGAGTGATTCTGTTGCCACTATTTCAAAATTGGTACTGAAAATTATAAAATAATAATAATAATAATAATAATAATAATAATAATAATGTCCCAAGAATGAATTTAGATACAGGTTTGAAAGATACTGCATTTATAAACACATTTTTTTTTTCTATACGACGGTGTAAAAATTTCAAATCCACGATGTTTAGAAGCGTAAAATTTGCAGTACCGAAAATTGCGAAACCGAAATTGTATTTCAAAGTGTTGCACATTTTAATTTCTATTTTTTTTTTTTTTTTTTTTTTTTTTTTTTCAAATTTTAAGAGAAAATGGAGTGTTCTGTTGCCACAATTGGGCTAATTGGTACTAAAAATTAATAAGAAAAATTAATATCTCAAAAATAAATTGAGACACAGCTTTCAAACAAATTGCATTTAAAAGTGTATTTTTTTTTCTTTGTACGACGATGTAAAAGTCTAAAATGTGTGATGTTTAGAAGAGTAAAATTTGCAGTAGAGAAAATTGCAAATTCGAAATTGCAGGGGAAAGTGTTGCCATTTACAAAATGACGTATGTGTTACGCACAGATACGTTTACCCTTTATAATATAGATAAACGTAGTTTTTAGTTTATTATTTGTTTCATGTTTCTACTTTAAATTATTTTTGTAAAAGTTGATTTTATGAATCATTAAACCATTTTCTTTTCCTTTTTGTAGTTTTATTTTTTATTTTAGTTATTTATAGAACTGTTCCGAATAGTCGGTAAATACTCGGTACTCGGCCAATACCGAGTAGTTGTAAGAATTTCATTTTTTAAGCATATGAATTTATGACTGATCTGTGAAAAGTTATTCGAATATCAATGTATAATATATGTAATAATTCATAAAAATATTTACTTTGTATTTAACAATATATCTGCAAAATATGGAAAAAGTTAAGAACAAAAACCCTCATAAAATTTCACATTTATACAAATAAAAATACTTTTTTGTTATATAGGAAAACAGAAAAGACTATTATTTTGGATAAAGAAACTGAAAATACAATAAATGCAATAAAAAAATTAATAATTAAATTTATTATTTCAAATTATGGTGCAAAAACACCAAACGTTCTACATTATCAGTAGACAGGGCTTTTTTTTTACTACTATAAATTTGGCCTGCCTCTGAAAATGTATATTCAGAATAAACAGTTGTTGAAGGTGCATATAAGAGTTCATAGCAAAATTGCACATAATCTGAAAAGTTTTTTTTCTTTTTTTCCCAACATGCAAATGGAGCGTCAGTTTTGCATAAGTCTTCTGTTAAGAAAGCCTCTATCTCTTTTTTGTACCAACTCTTCATGCGGAGATTTTAAAATAATACTAGTGCCACAAACTTTTTGTTCATTCGCAATTTCCTCAAAACATTGCCAGAAAATAGATGAACGCTTTGCTGGCATTTTCTCTTTTGGTTCGTCTACATTAGCATTCTCAGATGTATTTTTTGTTTCTTTGGTGAATTTTCAAGTTCAAGATCATCTACACTCATCAATTCTAGAGCTTGCTTTTTAAGGTATTCTTAATTCACTCATTTATAATTTTCATTGAAAAAGGTTAGTTTTTTATTGAGATATTTAAAAAATAATAAATTTAAAATAACATAATTTGATCTGTACGCATGAAAAATGAAAAGAAACTGCAAAGCCAATACATTTTTTTTAATCAAAAGAAAATAAGCTACAGACATTTACAAAATAAATATGAAAAGTTTTGCATTATTCAATGAATTGTTACAATAACCAATAAACATTTTTATCTTTGATAGACAGATTTTAGTGGTCGGAATAAATTGAAGGTTTAAAGAACGTTTTAATTTTATATTGATTAATAATTGTACTTGTTATGTATCAATTCTCCTTTTTTATTAATTTTGAACTGTCAAAAATTATCTTTAAAAGGTGCCCAAATAAATTTCAAATTTAATGAGTTTATTTATACTATATATGTACACACAGATCTTTATATATATATATATATATATAACAAAACCAAAAGAAATTCCATATCCCCAAAATACATGGAAGTCTTCATCAGGGAGGCCCCTCCATGTAGGGGTAAATAAAGAGAAGTTTCTGAAAGGATGTAGGCTCATAAGCTAAATTACATCCTTAGCCCCCAACTTCTCAGATTTCAGAAATCAAACTCAAACCTTCAAAAATATTATAAATATATACAAAAATTTTTTAAAAATACCAAAGGACAAGACCAAAAATTACACAAACAAAAAAGGAAAATTACCTACAAAACTAAATATAAAAAATAAAATTGTAAAATACAAACCCCCAGGAATACAAAACCCTCTTCAGCTAGTGGGGCCATTCACTAGCGCTTCAATCTCGCCCTAAATTGAAATCAAGCATCCGTAAGTAAAGAAACACTGAGACTCAGAAACTTTCAGTTAACATATAAGATGGATAACAGTTAACCATTAAAATCTTTTTTAAACCACTCATAGCCAATTCTAGATCTGTTTTGTTATTGCAAATCCTACGGATCCTATTAACTTGTGAATACATAATATTTTTTAAAACTTTATTGCTAATACATGAAAACCAGTAAGTGAGGCTATTAACTTCAAAATTAAAATCTTTCCTTTTATCATAAAGTCCAATCAACCATTTTTCCCTGTTTTTCTTAATTTTAAGATCTAAAAAAGTAATTTGTTCACCATCATCGGTTCGGTTCAGGACGAGCTCTTTAGGGTAAATGTTAAGGCTTATTTCCTCAAAATTATTGCAGTTAAATACTATAAGATCGTCTACATATCTAAAGAAGGAAATATTATTGAAATTTTTTTCGTAAAAATATAAAAATAGTTTAGAGAACGCACTTGAAAAACTTGTTCCCATTGGCACCCCCTTATTTTGTTTAAAATAATTAATTCCATTAAATAAAACATTTTCAAATAGGCAAAACTTAATTAAATCAATCCAAAACTTCTTATCTACTTTTAAAACATATTCAAATTCAACATAAATATTTTCAAATACCCCCACAATCAATTACGGAAATTAAAGTTTATGGTATTATTTAAAAAAGATTTTTTGTTTTTTAGAGACTATTATAATAAGGGTTGTTCTAAAAAATTTCATTATAATTTCGATTTAAAAACCAGTATAGCTAAATTAAAAGAACAGTTTATTATAGCTACTGTTGATAAAGCAAGTAGTAACTTTGCCTTAATTTGTAAAGTTTTCTATAGGAATCTTCTTTTGAAGGAATATACCTGTAATGAATCTTATAAAACGTTAACTGAAAACCCCTCTAAAATAAAAAAACGTATTTTGGATTTTGATAAAAAATTTGGAATTAGTAGGAATTACTTAGTATTTCCTTACCTTTTTGCGACTGTTAAATTTCATAAGAAACCAGTAAAATTTCGCTTCGTTACCTGTGGTACTAATAGTTATAATTGCAAAGCGGGTAAAATTTTGTTTGGTTTGCTGAATTTAATTTTAAAGGAAATAGAAACTTTTGATTGCAATACAATCATTGGCAATAACCTTAAAGTTTTAGATTTTTTGAATGATAACTCATGGAAAATTACTTCTGTAAACACTTTTGACTTTGAGAATCTGTTTGGCAGCATTCCTCACAATTTGATTGTGGGGGTATTTGAAAATATTTATGTTGAATTTGAATATGTTTTAAAAGTAGATAAGAAGTTTTGGATTGATTTAATTAAGTTTTGCCTATTTGAAAATGTTTTATTTAATGGAATTAATTATTTTAAACAAAATAAGGGGGTGCCAATGGGAACAAGTTTTTCAAGTGCGTTCTCTAAACTATTTTTATATTTTTACGAAAAAAATTTCAATAATATTTCCTTCTTTAGATATGTAGACGATCTTATAGTATTTAACTGCAATAATTTTGAGGAAATAAGCCTTAACATTTACCCTAAAGAGCTCGTCCTGAACCGAACCGATGATGGTGAACAAATTACTTTTTTAGATCTTAAAATTAAGAAAAACAGGGAAAAATGGTTGATTGGACTTTATGATAAAAGGAAAGATTTTAATTTTGAAGTTAATAGCCTCACTTACTGGTTTTCATGTATTAGCAATAAAGTTTTAAAAAATATTATGTATTCACAAGTTAATAGGATCCGTAGGATTTGCAATAACAAAACAGATCTAGAATTGGCTATGAGTGGTTTAAAAAAGATTTTAATGGTTAACTGTTATCCATCTTATATGTTAACTGAAAGTTTCTGAGTCTCAGTGTTTCTTTACTTACGGATGCTTGATTTCAATTTAGGGCGAGATTGAAGCGCTAGTGAATGGCCCCACTAGCTGAAGAGGGTTTTGTATTCCTGGGGGTTTGTATTTTACAATTTTATTTTTTATATTTAGTTTTGTAGGTAATTTTCCTTTTTTGTTTGTGTAATTTTTGGTCTTGTCCTTTGGTATTTTTAAAAAATTTTTGTATATATTTATAATATTTTTGAAGGTTTGAGTTTGATTTCTGAAATCTGAGAAGTTGGGGGCTAAGGATGTAATTTAGCTTATGAGCCTACATCCTTTCAGAAACTTCTCTTTATTTACCCCTACATGGAGGGGCCTCCCTGATGAAGACTTCCATGTATTTTGGGGATATGGAATTTCTTTTGGTTTTGTTATATACATTTTTTACATTTCTTTTTGTAGCATTTTGCGCATTGGTCTGTAAAAAACTGTTTATTTGTTTCTTCATTTTTTAAAAATTAATTGAATGGTTTTAATAAAATTGTGTATATATATATATATATATATATATATATATATATATATATATATATATATATATATATATATATATATATATACACACACCTAAGCTAACTTTGTTTATCAGTGTTTTATTTTCTTATTACACAACTACTCGGCATTCGGTACTCGGCCAAAGTGCTACTCGGTACACCACTAGTTATTTATTTATTTCCAAACTTAAATCTCAACATCGCATAATTTAAAATTTTACACTGTTCACAGGGAGGCTATACTTTCAAAAATGCTCGAAAATTGTATTTCATTTTACTGACTTTTTATGGTTTATAAACCAAATAACTCGATTACTGGATAGTAGTATATGAATATTTTTATCAATTATTTAAAAATTTAAGGGGAAACCACGATTCCTATCCACTGTCCTAAGACAAAAGCTTACACTAGTAATTAAATAAGCTGTATTTGACCGAAATACGAGAATTTCATTTTTTCTTTTGATTCTTTAAACTCGCATTTTTTTTCAGAACAATTTCTATTTGCCAGCGGCGTGGCACAGCCAGATTTTAACATAGAAGGGTTTTTTGAATCATTACCATTAAAATAAACAACTTATTTTATATGTTCAGTAAAAATGTCGTGGGAAAAAAAAAAAAAAAAAAAAAAAAAAAAAAAAAAAAAAAAAAAAGGATCGCCTTGTCACTCTGTTAGATAATATTAAACTTCTTGATCTGATAATTATGACTAATTTTTGCGAGTGCCTACTGTATGTGGCATATGTGTCACATGAACTTGAATGAGGACCCATTCAATGAATGCATTTCTGCGTGATCCGGCATTCCCGAGCCTCAGTGTGTCACCAGACTCGTTTCGGCCGTTTTCAGGTCATCATTCTGTTTCTTCGTTGACCATTATCACATCTAAACTGCGGAATGATTTTAATTTTATGTTATATTTCTTTCTCTCTGGCATTTTTTCTACGTATAATTGGGTCCGTCTTCTATCGGATGAGTATTCTGCCGCCGGGTTTGTTATCTCAATTCAATATGTCAAGAGGTAGTTTTTGCTGAAGAAAGTTGTAGAAAGCAGCTTTTCTCTGTTATAGAAATTGAAATTTAATCATTTCGGGTTGGAGTAGATTTGTGCATCGGGTCGGGGTAATCCTATTTTCATGCATCCGGCTGGTAATTTCAATATTTATGATAATCTTTATAAAAATTTCTACTCTTAAATTAAAAAGTTATAAAAATTAAAGTATAACTTCAAATAAAATACTTGAAAATAGTCCCGAATGTTGTATTAAATGTTGTTTTGGCAAACCCTTTCAATTGTTACACTAAATTTATTATTTGACAGAATGAATTTCAATTTTTATTTTAATCAAAGTTAATTTTGACCACTAGTGATCAAGAAATCTATTTTAATCAGGACTATTAAAACCGGTTTTAACCACGGTTTAAACCACCCCTAAAACCAATACAACTCTATTCATTAGACCTCAGCAGAGAAAGTTAAAGCTGTTTCTGCGATAGCAAATTTATTCGAATACGGCGATATTTTTGTTAGTTTGCCGGTGTCCTAAAATGTCTGCGACGCTCGTCGTGCACATTCTGTCACGGAGCATTAGACAGAATCACAATATTGAAGTCAAAGCATCTGAGAACTAGTAATCTCAAAGGGCATAAATGACGCGACATACAGTAAATAATTACAGCTGATCACTTCATTTTTTTTTCTAAAAACTCTGTAACATTACGATAGTTACTGCAAGTTTGGACTATTAATTTCACATATCATTTTATTTTGGCATTGCAATAACATGCATAAAATTGCCTAGAATCCGGATTCAAAGATAGAAACAAACAAATGAAGATTTTATCTTCTTTTCCATGGCTCAGTTTTAATCTCGCAAAGGGCTGGTGTTTTAAGTCTTTATTCCTTTGCATTTTCTTAGGAGGTGCCAGGACAATCTTTGTGAACACAACCTTTGCTGATTTAACATGTTTAAGTTCCATTTGAAGAGCTCAATTAATATAGATGGTTGTTGTTTAAGTTCGCCCGAAGATCAAGAGGAGTGCTGGAGCTTCCATTGGACTGCACCCATTGGGTTAAAAGTCAGACTTCTGCAGCAGAGGATGTTCGGCAAAATACCACTAGATGGCAGCATCAAACATCGCCACCTCTTCAATTTTGATCGGTCTCTGAAGGAAAGGGAAGAGATCTATACCCATGGTAATTGCTACGACCGGCCACAGAACCCCTTTATTTAACGAGCGCGTACACTGCACACACCTGTGGGTCTTTGATGTCCAGCATCAAACCCGAGACCTTACAGTTTGGAGGTCGGTGCTATGACCATTAGGATAAATGACTCAATCATCATTTAGAAAAAAATCAGCTATAAAGCTCTAAATATTTATTTGTATTTAAGTGTATCTTAAACTTCTTTTTGTTCTGCTTTTATTAGTTCAATGTGTTGTTTGTTTCAACCGATAAAGGTATTTCATATTTCTTAAAACGCGTTTTATAAACTAAAATTTTTATATTTGTCACATATCATCTTTATAATCTGCTGAGCTCTTCGTTTATGTATGTAGTTTCTAAAATGGATATTGTTAATGAAAGTTAGCAATATATTTCTTTCTTAATATGTAGTAAAACGCCGATTATCCGGACTGATCGGGACTAAGAACGATCCGGTTGATGAAAAATCCAAATCGTATCAAAGACATGAATGTGAAAGAATGCCAAGTTCGTTAAAGGTTTCGCTAATAAAAGAAGTGATTTGACAAAAAATAATGATATCTTATCAAAAACATGAATGTGAAAGAATGCCAAGTTCATTAAAGGTTTCGCTAATAAAAGAAATGAGATCTAACTGCAAACCAAGTTCTTTTGGAGCTCCTTAAATCATAATTCCTGTCATGCATAATGTTATTCAATTGCTTAAAATGATTTGTTATGTTACTTGTTATTCAATAGAGCGACTTAGCAAGTTTTCTCTTATTCAAATTTCTGTATTTAGTTGATCAGAACTTAAAGTTGATCACTTCCTTAACTTACCTTAACTTCAAGATACTTAATCGAACACTCGATTGACTAGATCTTTGTCCGACTCAAAAATTAATGTTGGCGGCTGAAAACTTGCCAAGTCGCTCTATTGACTAACAAGTAACGTAACATATCATTTTAAGCAATTGAAGAATATTATGCATGACAGGAGCTATGATTTAAGGAGCTTCGAAAAAACTTGGTTTGCAGTTAGATCTCATTTCTTTTATTAGCGAAACCTTTAATGAACTTGGCATTCTTTCACATTCATGTTTTTGATACGATATCATTATTTTTTGTCAAATAAGTAGGTATTTGTTTCTTTTTTGAAATAAATAGGCTTAATATTAAATTAACTTTATTTAATATTCAACAACCTTGCAGTTTTTCCTGCTTTTATTCACTGTTTCTTTTTTTTTTTTTTCAATCAAATTTAAAAATTTTAACATTATGAGTACTTATTTTCCTTTAAATTCCACTAATAAGGATTTTTCTTTTACGTGATTGGGTTCTACTTGATTACCTCGTCGACCAAAAAAAGTTTCTCGCGAACTTGGCGATATATCATTAAATTGACGACAAAAATTACGCGTCAAAAGAGATGCTAACTTGGCGCTATTTCTGGTATTTCGCCAAATTCCCATAGATTCCCATTGTAATCTGGTAATTTATCTAAATACTTTTGTTAGAGCAAGTACTGTCGCCATCATTTTGGCATCTTTATTTTGAAACGGTTCGCTAACTTCCCAAGATTGCTAAAATATTGCTATTTAGAAAGTTTTTATAACGCTATTAGCGCATTTTTACCCTTTTTAAATTTTGTATTTATTAACAAATGTTCTTAGTGACCATTTATACCTTATAAGTAATAAACATGCCAAGTTTTATGTTTCTAGGTCCTTAACATACAGACATCGCATTTTTAGAACGTTTTTTGCTCTTTTACCCCTTTGGATTAGTGGCATCGGCATAAGATATAGCCTACGTTAGAGCAAGGACTATCACCATCATTTTGATATTATTACTTTTAAGATAGGTTTGTTGTTTACTTAGATTGCTTTAAAATCTCAATTTAGAACGCTTTTCCCGCATTTCCCCCCCCCCCTTTTAAATTTGGTATTTTTTAGCAAATGTCATTAGTGATCATTTATATCTTATAAATAATTAAAATGTCTAATTTTGTGCTCGTATGCTTTTTAATAAAACAAAAATCTCATTTTTAGAATGTTTTTGGCTTCTGAACCCTTTTTGGTTAGTGACACAGACATCAGATATAGTCTATGTTTGAACCGGGGAGAATACCATTATTTTGATACCATTACTTTTGGAATCGGCTCGGTAGTTTCAGAGATTAGCCCCGATAGTCGCCAAAAGTGACGCCAACTTGGCACTATTTCTGGTATTTTGTGAAATTCTCATAAACTCCCATTGTAATTCAATAATTTATCTTTTAACCACCATTAATGTTTAATTAATGGTGATTTCTGATTTTTTCCTATTTATAGATCCAATAACCTACCTTCACACCAAATTTCAACTTTCTAAGTCACCTGGAAGAAGTCAAACATTTCTATGAGTGAGTCAGTGAATCAGTGGTAAAAATAGCGGTTTTCAGACGCCAATTTCTCATGAACGGTAAAAGATTTTTTAAAAAAATTATAGGATTCGGAAATAAGAAGATGGTCTTACAGTACACAAAAAATTGCAAGTGTGTAGGTGAAATAGAATTTAAGTTATTGGGGGGTCAAAAGTGGCCCGAAATGGTTCGGGTAATATAACCCACGGCCGGTGTGTCGCCTTTTACTTTGTGAACTTGGCTGCGCTATTCAATTGAGCGACTTAGCAAGTTTTCTCTTATTCAATTTTTTTTTTATTTAGTTGATCAGAAATTAAAGTTGATCCCTTCCTTAACTTATCAGTACCTTAACTTCAACATACTTATTTGAACACTCGATTGACTAGATCTTTGCCAATCAGATTCTAGATTAAATTGTATTCTGACTCAACGATTAAAGTTGGTAGCTGAAAACTTGCCAAGTCGCTCTATTGAATAACAAGTAGCATAACAAATCATTTTAAGCAATTGAATAATATTATGCATGACAGGAATTATGATTTAAGGAGCTCCGAAAGAACTTGGTTTGCAGTTAGATCTCACTTCTTTTATTAGCGAAACCTTTAACGAACTTGGCATTCTTTCACATTCATGTTTTTGACATTATTTTTTGTCAAATCACTTCTTTTATAAGCGAAACCTTTAACGAACTTGGCATTTTTTCACATTCATGTTTTTGATAGAATATCATTATTTTTTGTCAAAGAAGTAAGTATTTGTTTCCTTTTTGAAATAAATAGGTTAAATTAGTTAAATTAGTTTTATTTAATATTAATTAATCTTTCAGCTTTTTCCTGCATTTATTCACTGTTTTTTTCAGTCAAATTTAAAAATTTAACATTAGGACTGCTTATGTTCCTTTAAATTCCACTAATAAGGATGTTTCTTTTACGTGCTTGGGTACTACTTGATTATTTCGTCGACCAAAAACATTTGTAGCCAACTTGGCAAAATATCGCTATATTGACGACAAAAATTACGCACCAAAAGTCATGCAAACAAGGCGCTATTTCTGGTATTTTGCCAAATTCCCATAGATTCCCATTGTATTCTGGTAATTCATCCAATAATTTTGTTAGAGCAAGGACTATCGCCATCATTTTGGCATATTTTTTTTCTTTAAATCGGTTCGCTAACTACCCAAGATTGCTTAAATATTGCTATTTAGAAAGTTTTTAGAACGCTTTTCGCGCATTTTTACCCCTTTTAAATTTTGTATTTGTTAACAAATGTTCTTAGTGGTCATTTATATCTTATAATTAATGAACATGCCAAATTTGATCTTTTCAGGCCCTTAACATACAGACATCGCATTTTTAGAACGCTTTTTGTTCTTTTACCCCCTTTGGATTAGTGAAATCGACATAAGGAAAGCATATATTGGAGCAAGGACTATCACCATCATTTTGATATCATTACTTTTAAGATCGGTTTGTTATTTGCTGAAATTGCTTAAAAATCCCAATTTAGAACATTTTTAGAACGCTTTTCGCACATTTTCACCCCTTTTGAATTCCGTATTTTATATCAAATGCCCTTAGTGATCATGATTTATATCTTATAAATAATTAACATGCCAAATCTTATAGTTCTAGGTCCTTCAGTAACACAAAAGTTGCATTTTTAGAATGTTTTTTGCTTCTTCACCCTCTTTTGGTTAATGGTATACGCATAAAATATAGCCTATGTTTGAACCGGGACAAATACCATCATTTTGATATCATTAATTTTGAAATCGGTTCGGTGGTTTCAGAGATTACCCCCGATACTCGCCAAAAGTGTCGCCAACTTGGCATTATTTCTGATATTTCGCGAAATTCCCATAAACTCTAAAATGCCAAATTTTATGTTTCCAGTCCAGTTCATTAATATACAGACATCGCATTTTTGGAATGTTTTTTGCTCTTTTACCTCCTTTGGGTTAGTGTAATCGACATAAGATATATCCTATGTTGGAGCAACGACTGTCATCATCATTTTGATATCATTACCTTTAAGATCGGTTTGTTGTTTGCTAAGATTGTTTTAAAATTGGTATTTCGAACTTTTTTAGAACGCTCTTCGCGGATTTTCACCCATTTAAATTTGATATTTTTTAGCAAATGTCATTGGTGATCATTTATATCTTACTAGCAGCCTTCGCCCGCTACGCTGGTCAGTTTTTTTAAAGAAACTTTGAATCAAACGAAATTTTTATATCATAGTAATTTTTAGTTTTATATCGTATTTTAGACTGTCTGTCATCGGTGAAAAGTCAGTCATCTAAACGGAAAGTTCAGTGTTAGTCACCAATGAATGACGTAGCGCTCAACATGTTAACAATTTTAATCACATAAAAATTCATTCAGCGAAACCTTTAAATTAAAGCCAACCTTTTGTAATTGTGTTCATCTGATTTAAAACATCTCCATAAGTATTCAATTAAACAACGTAGAATGCTATATTTCACTTGTTACAAAATTTCTGAATAATTATCCAACTAACAATGTAAGTTCCATTAAAATCTATCTAGTAGAACTTAAGTTATAAGCGTCCGGAGTGAAATTTCACTTTGCGTTTTATATATATTGAGATAATTAAATGTAGCTTACATAATCATGTTAACTGATTATAGAACTCACTTTCAAAATTTTAGGTTCAATAGATTTTTTTGTACGATAATTAATACGAAATCCAGACTTTCTTTTATATATATAGGTTGAAAATTACCGCTTTTTTGCGCCGAAGACATCGCCAAATCAAAAAAATATATGGTATCTCACGAACTACTGAACTTAAAAGAATTTGCTTAATATCATTCGATGCAGCATGAAAAAATACACTAAAATATGGTATCAGTTAAAAAATAACTACAAAATCTGATCTATATACATAAGGATTGAAAATTTCAGGTTTTTGCGCCGAAGTCATCGCCAAATTAGGAAAATATGAAGTAGCTCACGAACTACTGGATTTAAAAGAATTTACTTAGTAACATTCGATTCAGCATGAGAAAATACACTAAAATATGTTATCAGATGAAAAATAACTTCAAAAGCCCATTTTTCAGGAATTTTTTAAAAGTTCGTTCTTTTTTTTACCCCCCTTAGGGGTGGAATTTTCGAAAATCCCTTCTTAGAGGCACTCGATGTTATTAGAAGTATTTTTACCCTAATTTTCAAGATTTTTGGTTCGGTAGATTTTTTTGTGCTGTGATTAATACGAAATCCAAACTTTCTTTTATATATATAGATTATTTATTTAAATTAAGATCCGCCTCTGGTGACCAATTTGGTCTCCCTTAAATTTATGCTAAGCTTTGAAATATTTTACTTTTATTCATAATTTTATTTACTTGTGTAGTTTTACTAAATCTGCAGATTATGATAGAGAAATGAACAAATCTATGCGATCAAGGCAACATTTAGGGGAATATTCTGTTAATATTTTGTTCTGGTTGGCGTGATTAGCGAAGAAATCCCAAAATAGCGCCGAAAAACCATTTTTCATTTGTTAATTTAATGAAAAAAAGTGTTTTGAAAAAGATATTAAACGAATCCCTGTGTGCGATTGCCAATCACACTTATCCACTTTTTTTTTCTTTTTTTTATACTACTTTGCTATCCCGTCAACCAATTTCGCCAAATTATACAAATCGCCAAACTAATAGCCCAATTATACATATTGACGTAATTTTTATTTTAAATAACGAAAAAAACAAATAATTAGTAGAATATTAAGAAAAATATTAATAAAAAGTCGAAATAAAAACCATTTAATTACATTTTAAACACGTGAATCGTATTTAATGTCATTGAATGCGACATTCACGATCATCCATTATTAGCATTTAATCTGATAGTTTGGGGATAATTTTTTGGTCGACGGGATAACCTAGTAGTACCTTTTTTTTATTAGAATGAATGATAAATTAATTGCAAATATTTTTTCATGACAATGATTTTTCCTTCACATTCAAAAAATTTCTTTTTTAGTGATGGTAAAATAACTGCAGATGAAAAAGATATAATAGTAAGGCTAAAACTCAGATTTAATGACTGCTTGGCATATGACTTGGCGGAGGCTCAATAAGTACGCTAATTCCGATAGAGTGTAAAGAAACAATTGGTACCATTTGATTATTCCATCGATCAATTTCGCCAAATTATACAAATGGATATAATTTTTATTTTAAATAACCAAAGAATTAAAAAATTACTAAAATATTAATATAAATAGAGATAAAACATCGGATTAAAATTAGTTGACGACGTAACAATTATGCAAAACATATTTAATGTCAAAAGAATGTGATATTTACGATCATCCATTATTGACATTTAAACTTATACTTTGGCGACAGTTTTTTGGTCGATGGGAGATCAATACTGCCAAATAATGTAAACAAATTATATAAACAATAATATTGCCAATAATATTTAGGTGCAGATGTCATCTACGGATCACGTTGGCACGATTACAACAAAATTGCGATTTTATGCCTCACGTGGTAATCCAGTAATAGTCGTTTATTTATCAGTAAACTATTTCATTATTTTTCTTTTCTATTTTAAAATTATACAAATTGTTTTGTTCCATAATTACTAAGACTTAATTTATTTATTATTACTATTTCAGATTACATTTTCTTGGCAACGGGAAAGAAAAATGGTTATTTTTTATCGGAAAAATTTTAATTGATTCTGTATGAAAAATAATGAAATTTTGAATTATTAAGAAAAATATTTGTATAAATCAATTAAAAATTAGCCTATGTTCACCGGAAATAGTGTAGCTTTCCAACGGTGAAAGAATTTTTCAAATCCGTCAAGTAGTTTCGGAGCCTATTCAATTCAAACAAACAAACAATCAAATCTTTCCTCTTTATAATATTAGTATAGATAAATAATTAACATGCCAAATTTTGTGCTTCTAGGCCCTTCAGTAAAATAAAAATCACATTTTTAGAATGTTTTTTGCTTCTGAACCCTCTTTTGGTTAGTGGCACAGACATAAGATATAGTCTATGTTTGAACCTTGGCGAATACCATCATTTTGGTACCATTACTTTTGAAATCGGTTCGGTAGTTTCAGAGATTAGCCCTGATACTCGCCAAAAGTGACGCCAACTTGGCACTATTTCTGGTATTGTGTGAAATTCTCATAAACTTCCATTGTAATCCAATAATTTATCCTCTAATCAACCATTAATGTTTAATTAATGGTGATTTCTGATTTTTTCCTATTTATAGATCCAATAACCTACCTCCACACCAAATTTCAACTTCCTAAGTCACCTGGAAATAGTCAAACATTTCTATGAGTGAGTCAGTGAGTCAGTGGTAAAAACAGTGGTTTTCAGACGTCAATTTCTCGTGAACGGTAAAAGATTTTTTAAAAAAATTTTAGGATTCAGAAATTAGAAGATGGTCTTACACGACACAAAAAATTGCAAGTGTGTAGGTCAAATAGAATTTAAGTTATTGAGGGGTCAAAAGTGGCCCGAAATGGTTCGGGTAATATAACACACGGCCGGTGTGTCTGTCGCCTTTTATTTTGTGAACTTGGCTGACACACTGCCGTGTGTCTAGATAACTGGACAACTTAAAATGGATATGTCAATGTAGGTAACTTTTCTTCCCCATTTTTTTCAAGATTAGGACTTGCAATTGTAGTGCGCATTTTAGCATTACAAATTTGCATGTTTACATGTTACTTCTTTTAACTTTTAAAAAAATTTTATTTTCTTTAAAAATGGTACAAAGTTATGCATATAAGTGCACATACAAATTATTACAGTTGTATATATATATATATATATATATATACACTATATGGAACAAATCTGATCAGAAATAGAGGCGGGGGGGGGGGGAGGTGACCCTCTTTCGGAAGGCACCAATTAATAAAAGAAGCAATATTTTGAAGAGAAAGAGGGATTTTCTTGAAGGGGGGGGAAATATGCTTGGGATACTTTCGCATCATTATGCAATTTCTAGGAATCTAGAAACAGTTGGTTTTATGCTATGCTCTCTACTTTAATTGGCAATTTTAATATTTCAGAATTAGAAAATGGTTATTTAACTGTTAACTTTCGTGACATCCTGCAGAATTTACCCTACCGTGCCTATCGAAGTTTTGCTTCATAAAGTTTATCCATCTGGTTAATAGGATTATCCGGTTAATCGGCATCCGAATAGTCGGCGCTCTATTGTAGTATTGTTATCAGAACTATTTAACTGATATCTTGATGAAGTACTTAAAATATTTTGAAGATTGCTAAGCACAAATATTTTTAAAGGCTCAAAATGTTAGTGCCAGTGCCTGCAGTTTATTTTTGGAACAAACTTTTTAATTTCAGTAGCCCACCTACTCACCTACTGATTAGAGTGCCAGTTACTGAGCAAGAGGTGACCAGTTCGAATCCAAAATCTGGATTGGGTGTTCGCAGTTCGTTGGATTGAAATTTAAACAGAACTCTTTGTCTATTTAGCTGTTGTGTGCAAAATATGACCGCAATCAAATTGTAATAATGTCCA
The DNA here is from genome assembly GCA_964019185.1 of Maratus speculifer. NCBI lineage: Eukaryota > Metazoa > Arthropoda > Arachnida > Araneae > Salticidae > Maratus > Maratus speculifer. Next base: position 27,439,904 of record OZ025291.1, read on the forward strand.
TATTGGTGCTTATTTTCGCAGCTCTTTTGTTTAGTATACATTAGCTATTAAGCGGGCTGGTTACTTTACTTCGGAATTCTCCTCTGTAATGTTAAATCTATGGACGTTGGAGGCATTCATATATTTAAAATATATCTTGGGGAAATTAATGTTTTTAATTTTCGTTTCTTGTGTACTCTTCTTAATAAGTATTTCTTTTTTTCATAGTTTTCAAAATATTTCTAAAATCTATGTTTAATTTAATATTGTATGCTTTAAAAACTGACGAACTGTAAGATTTTAATGCTTCATATAAAATTAAATATATATTTTAGAAAAATTTTGAAAACAAGTTTTTTTAAGAAGTTAGTACAAAAAATAGAAGTTAAAAACATTAATTTTCCGAGGAGATATTTTAAATATACGAATGCGTCAAACGCCTATAGATTTTACATTAGTGAGGGGAATTCGGAAGGTGAATGACCAGCCCCTTAAAGAACATTTACCTGGGATATAGTAGCTATTGTTAAAGATACGTTAATCTTTATAGTCAGATTGTAATGTGCATAAGAATCGCTCAAAATAAATTTACTTTTAATGTACAAAAAGTTTTTTTAATCGCAAATTCCCTGATCATAAAAGTGAATTTGTATCTGTTTTATTTTCTTTTGAACTTTTAATGCTCACTGCAATGACTAATCATTAAATGCATCAAAACCAAGTGATAGGGAATATGTGTTTTCGCTCTTTATTCCAATGACCTTATGAAAACAGTGAACTCATTCGTTAAAATGGATGCCCGAGATGGTGTTCCCAGCGGAACAATTTTTTTGATCTTGAAATCGTATCGTAGAAAGAAACCGGTTTAGAGGCCATCTATGACATAATTAGAAAGTAAATGAAATTTCGTGAATCTTGACCTTACGGTTAAAACGAACTTTACTCATTGCTTCATTCAAGAGAAATGTGTTCTTATTGCTCTAAATTCTAAAATATTTCATTTTTCGGACTTAACAATGTTTCTCTGTTACGTTCATTTATATTTTGATAAATATTTACTTTGGCGTTGTAGGATCTTGTTTCAATTTTTCTATATATACCAAAATTTCAGCCCATTTATTTCTCTTTAATTACTTTTTATAATTGAGATTTTCTGATTAAATTGTTGTTTTCTTATGGCCCTAGTAGCCAACCTCATCACCCAGATCGCAAATTTCACTTTTTAATAAGAAACCTACGAACTTGGAAAGCCTCCATATTTTTCAAATTTCTCCTCAGTAAAATTACAAGTTTTATCTTCTTCTATATGTATTTCTTGATGAATGTTTAAAAACTTTGCGAGTTGTTATTTGCGGTCCGACTTATCACAAGCCAAGACTTATCAAAGGCTTTCACTGTATCTCGCTCCCATTTTTATAATTAATCAGTATCTTAGGATGCAGTAAATACAAAAATACTTATTTTTAAAAGTTTCTTTTAAATAGGTGTGAAATTTTGTGCACACCTATATTTTAATTTACATTCTGTCGAGTCTCGTTAGAACAAGCTTGGCATAATCTTCTGAATCCTTATAAAAAATTAGCTGTTCTGCCCGGCGTTGCCTGGGTCATCAAAAAATAGCAAGAATTGCGAAAAAAACTTTAAAAATCATAATAAAAACCTCGAAAAATTTAAAAAATGCTGCACGAATTTCGTCTAAACTTCGTTGAAAAGAGATGGGCTGAAAAATTGAAGTTGGATTATTTTTAATAATGTGGAAAAATCTTACAAATCGCAAAAAACATTAATAAAAAGAATATTGCCCAGTTAAACTGGTGGCATTGAGCTCACAGGCTACATACTGATTGTACATTACAGCCTTATATTTGCAAGGGTTAATTCCGTTCGAAAAAAATTAATAAGGGGAAACAGCTCTCCCCCTTTTTTTTATATTTGTTCATTGAACCTCCTAAACTATCAAGGACATGCTTTATCATATAAAAAATCTATATCCAGAATTCAGAGCAAATCGGATAATTCTTAATAGAAACCCATTTAGCATTTATATAATTTAAGTAGAGTTATTCCCCTCTTTTATACTTAACCATTAAACTTCCAAAACTATTCAGAGATTTGAACCAAATCTGACAATTCTGCTTGAAAAAACCATTTATATAAATTAAGGGGAGGGGCATTAGAACCCCCGTTCCCCCTGTTTATATTTATTCAATAAACACGGAATCGCCCCATCAGAATGATCCTATATCTAAATTTTGAACGAAAACTTAATTCTGCATGAAAAATTCATTTATATGAATTATGGGGAGGGGCATGAGCCCCCCTTTCCCCCTCTTATATATATCGAATGAACTCCAAAAACTAATCAGGGAAGCGCCTTATCAGGATATACCTGTGTACAAAATTTCAAGTGGATCGGATATTTTTATCATGAGTTATCGCGTTACGTACGAACATACATACAGAACGGGCGGGTACATAAGCTCACAGGCTATGATAGCCTGTGAGCTAAAAATCTCATAAAAATATAAAACAAAATTCAAAAGTTGTGTTTCAAAATTTGAATAAACTTTGAAGAAAAGAGATCAGAATTTAATAAATTCGGCCAAAAATTGAACCTCTAAAAAATCGAAGCGGGTCGCGAAGAAACGTAAACATCGCTTTAAAAATGGCAAAATTTTCAAAAATCACGGAACTCAAAATTTACTCTACTTAGATAAATGTTTTGAATCTAATTAATTTGATAATGTAAAGAGCATTGAAATACGAAAGAAACTGATAAAAAGTCGCAATAAAAATCTTTAATCACACAGGAGAAAATTGCATTAAAATTGCAGTTGAAAATTGCATTAAAATAGCTAAATATTTGGAAGTCAGTGCTTAAAAAAATAATATTAAGGCAGGGCGGGGAGGAGGGAGTTATGATCGAAATCATTCATAAATTACAAAATGTAGGCATGGAACGCCAAAATCATATTAAGAGATAAAACATTGCATTCGAAACATAACTACATTAAACAAAATGTTTGATATCAAAATTGGTTTCTGAATGGCAGAAAATCGCCAAGGAAATTAAAAAAAATGGCTAAAAATCGTATCGAAAACTTTATTAAAAAACGCTGAATATTTAAAAGTCATGGCTGTAAAAATTTAATATTCAGTCGAAAATATTGTAATCGGAAATCTTTCATGAATAAGGAAAAGTCAACACGGAACACCTAAAATCCCCCAAACTAACTAAAAATTACATTGAATATCGCATTAGAGATTGGCAAAATTCATAAAAGCGTGGAGAACAAATTGTACTATTTATGCGAAAAGTTAGAAACCGAAATTCTTTTACCGATATCAACAACTGTCACAGAACTTGAAAAATCACTATAAAACAGATTAAAAATCAGTAAAATTCAAAAATCCGGATAAAATTTGCCATAGTAAGATAAACATTTATATTAAATTCCTGCGGACATAATTTACCATAATGGGGACAGAACATTGAAATCTGAACTCTTTCATTAGTTAAAAAATATCGACACAAAACTTGCTAAACATTTTATGAAAATACACAAAAAATCTGAATCATTAATGTCAAAATTTACTACATTAAGCTGCAAATTATTTAAAAATTTCTTTTCCAATTGTGAAAAAATCGCCGTGGACTCGAAAACATCTAAAAATTGTATTCAAAAATTCATTACAAATCGTTTCAAATTTAAAAATAGCGGGGGACAACATTTACATTAATAGAGTAAAATAGTGCAATCTGAATTATTTCTTAAATACGAATGAAAAAATCGGCGCAAAGCGTGAGAAATAATGAAAACATTGCTAAAAAATTGCATTAAAAAATCACTAAATTTCAAAATTCGTAAATGAAGTGTAAATGTTTGAAATTAATTTCCTTTTCGAAATTTCAAAAAATAGCCGTGAGATTCAAAAAACCAATGCAAAACCATTGAAAAATTCATTAAAAATCGCTAAATGTAAATACATCCCGTGAATAAAAAAATATTCTAGTCGTGTAAAACGTAGCAACCATTCTTTTTTACATGAATTAGAAAAAAATCGACGCAGAACACAAAATATATCAAAAAGCACATTGAAAATCGACAAAATTAAAAAAAGGTAAATGGTGAAATTTACTATATTAGGCTAAAAGTTTGAAACCAAAATAATTTTTTAATTGTTAAAACACCACTGTGGTTGGGATCGAAAAAAAAAAAATAGTACTAAATCGCATTAAAAAGTTCAATAAAAACGCATTGAAAAATGCACTAAATATCGCTAGTTATTTTTTAAATCGCAGTAATCAGAATTTTATCAAACGGATAAAACATTCTGATTGGAAATCTGTACTATTTTATTAAACGTTGACCAAGAAACTAAGAAACTATAAGATTAAATGCCAATAATGGCTGATCGTAAATTCAATATTCACTGGACATTAAACATGTTACATATGTTTGTTATGTCATCAAGTGGTTTTCTACTTCTTAATTTTACATGTATTTTTATTAATGTTCTTCTAAATTATCTCTTCTTTCATTATTTAACATAAAAATTACATCTATATTTGCATAATTTGGCTTGTTTCACGTTTAATATAATTTGGCGAAATTGGTCGACAGGATAATCACGTAGTAAAAAGAAATCCTTTATAGATAATAAAAAATCGACACGGAACACAACAATTCTTGAAAAATCGCGTTAAAAATCTCTAAAATTATATTAGATTAAAAGTTTGAAATCAATTTTAACTTCCGAATATCAAAAAATCACCATAAAACTCTAAAAATTGCATTGAAAAGTGCATTAAAAAAGCGCTAATATTAAAAAATCACAGGGGTCAAAATTTACTCTAATAGGGTAAAACGTTGTAATTGGAAATATCTCATGAATGACAAAAATCCGACATCAAACGCAAAAAATCTCGAAAAATCGCATTAAAATTAGCTGAAATTCATAAATCTTAACAGCTAAAATTTAATACATCAGCCTGAAAGTTTTAAGCAAAATTCCTTTTACTAATGTCGAATAATAGCGGCAAAATTTACATTAAATAATTCACTAAAAATCCAAACATTGTTGCACGAAATTCAAATGAATTATATTGAAAAGAGAACAAAATTCACTAATTTAGGTCGAAAGAATGAAACTGCTTTCCTTTTCGCTAATGTGGAAAAATCGCCTCGAAACCCACTAAAATTCGCATATGAATTAAAAAAAAAAAAAAAAAAAAAAAAAAAAAAAACTGAAAATCGGCCTTTAAGGTGTAAAATTTCATACATAACTTCATGCAGCGGTCTCTCCAGAGCATAGCCAGTACTTTAAAAATTTTAACATGCGTTATAAACTACCTTAAAGTGTAAAACAGATCTCCTTATTACATTTCCTAATTTTGTTCGCGCCCCTCCTTTCACGCATCCTGAAATGTGTCACACCATTCTTTGTTTATATTTTTTTTTATCATGTATTATAAACCATTTTAAAATTTAAAATAAATCACATTGTTATATTTCCAAATTTTAACAAAATCGCGTTCTGTTAGTTCCATTTTTCGCCACAGCTAGCGTACTCTATTCTTCAAATACTTTATCAAAACGATACTTTGTTAAACAACCTATCAGGTGGTATATTACTCGAGGGGGTAGCGGTCTTAAGCAAGAGTTTAAGATATTTTATGAAATTGCTATTCGAAAATAGTGGTAACTAAATTTTTGACATTTTAGGTAAATTTCGCAAAAAAAAAAAAAAAAAAAATATTGATTGCATTTTCAACAGCTCAAGATTTTGATAGAACAACTATGAAAAAAATAGATGCTAAACGCAAAAATCTTTAAAAAGCGTTAAAAATCACATTGAAAATCGCATTAAAAATCGTTAAAATCTAAAATTCGTAACAAACACAAAATTTAGGGCTAAAAGTTTGAAACGGTTTTCTTTTTATCAATCTTAAAAAAAAAAAACCCCGCAAAATGAGAAAAAACACTAAAAATCGCATTAAAAATTCGTTAAAAATTCAAAAATCGCTGTACAAATTCCGAATAAACTTTGCTGAAAAGAGAAAGAAAATTGCTATATTGTGTTAAAAGAATGAAACCGTATTTCTTTCACTAATGGTATAAAACTGCAAAAAGAACGCTAAAAATCGCCTAAAAAAATTAAAAAAAAATCTAATCAAAAATTGAAAATCGGGCTTCGAGGTGCAAAACTAAATGTATAAAAGTACCTTCCCTCCACATTTTGTAACTCTACGTACAGCAGAGTCTTCGGAACAGCGCTGACACACACACAAACTTGTCTCTTTATTATTATAGATTTAAAAAAAAAAGCATTCTATTAGTTCCATTTTCCACCACCAGGTAGAGCACTCTAGTCTTCAAAAACGTTACCAAAACCATACTCTATTAAATAACCTATCAGGTGATATATAACTCGAGGGGGTAGCGGTCTTAAGCAAGAATTTAAGATAGTTTATGAAATTGCTATTCGAAAATAGTGGTACCTAAATTTTTGACATTTTAGGTAGATTTCACAAAAAATACTAATTATTGCATTCTCAACAGCTCAAGTTTTTGATAGAACAACTATGAAAAAAATAGATGCTAAACGCAAAAATCTTTAAAAAACGTTAAAAATCGTTAAAATCTAAAAATCGTAACAAACACAAAATTTAGGGCATTAGGCTAAAAGTTTAAAACGATTTTCTTTTTATCAATCTCAAAAAATAGCCGCAAAATGAGAAAAAACACTAAAAATCTCATTAAAAATTCGTTAAAAATTCAAAAATCGCTGTACAAATTCCGAATAAACTTTTGTTGAAAAAAGAAAAAAAAATTGCTATTTTGGTTTAAAAGAATGAAATCGTATTCCTTTCACAAATGGGATAAAACCGCAAAAATAACGCTAAAAATCGCCTAAAAAAATTATTAAAAAAAATCTAAACAAAAAATCGAAAATCAGGCTTCGAGGTGCAAAACTATATGTAAAAGAGTAGCTTCCCTCCAAATTTTGTAACTCTACGTGCAGCAGTCTCTTCAGAACAGCGCTCACAGACAAACATCCTTCTCTCTTTATCTATATATATAAAAGAAAGTCTGGATTTCGTATTAATCACAGCACAAAAAAATCTACCGAACCAAAAATCTTGAAAATTGGGATAAAAATACTTCTAATAGTATCGAGTGCCGCTAAGAAGGGATTTTAGAAAATTCCACTTCTAAGGGGGGTAAAAAAAGGAACGAACTTTTAAAAAATTCCTTAAAAATCGGCTTTAATACTTATTTTTCAACTGATAACATATTTAAGTGTATTATTTCATGCTGAATCGAATGGTACTAAGCAATTTCTTTTAAATCCAGTAGTTCGTGAGATACTTCACACTTTCCTAATTTGGCGATGTCTTCGGCGAAAAAAACCTGAAATTTTCAATCCTTATCTATATATATAAAAGAAAGTCTGGATTTCGTATTAATCACAGCACAAAAAAATCTACCGAACCAAAAATCTTGAAAATTGGGGAAAAAATACTTCTAATAGCATCGAGTGCCGCTAAGAAGGGATTTTAGAAAATTCCACTTCTAAGGGGGGTAAAAAAAGGAACGAACTTTTAAAAAATTCCTTAATAATCGGCTTTAATACTTATTTTTCATGCTGAATCGAATGGTACTAAGCAATTTCTTTTAAATCCAGTAGTTCGTGAGATACTTCACACTTTCCTTATTTGGCGATGTCTTCGGCGAAAAAAACCTGAAATTTTCAATCCTTACCTATATATATAAAAGAAATCTGGATTTCGTATTAATCACAGCACAAAAAAATCTACTGTACCAAAAATCTTGAAAATTGGGGTAAAAATACTTCTAATAGCATCGAGTTCCGCTAAGAAGGGATTTTCGAAAATTCCACCCTTAAGGGGGTTAAAAAAAAGGAACGAACTTTTATAAAAATCCTTAAAAATCGGCTTTTGTAGTTATTTTTCAACTGATAACATATTTCAATGTATTTTTTCATGCTGAATCGAATGGTACCAAGCAAATTCTTTTAAGTTTAGTAGTTCGCGAGATACTTCACATTTTCCTGATTTGGCGGTGTTTTCGGCTCAAAAACCTGAAATTTTCAATCCTTATCTATATATATAAAAGAAAGTCTGGATTTCGTATTAATCACAGCACAAAAAAATCTGCCGAACCTAAAATCTTGAAAATTGGGTTAAAAATACTTCTGATAACATCGAGCGCCGCTAAGAATGGATTTTCGAAGATTCCACCCCTAAGCGGGTTAAAAAAAAAGGAACGAACTTTTAAAAAATTCCTTAAAAATCGGCTTTTGTAGTTATTTTTCAACTGATAACATATTTTAATGTATTTTTTCATTCTGAATCGAATGGTACCAAGCAAATTCTTTTAAGTTTAGTAGTTCGCGAGATACTTCACATTTTACTGATTTGGCGGTGTGTTCGGCGCAAAAACCTGAAATTTTCATTCCTTATCTATATATATAAAAGAAAGTCTGGATTTCGTATTAATCACAGCACAAAAAAATCTACCGAACCAAAAATCTTGAAAATTGGGATAAAAACACTTCTAATAGCATCGAGTGCCGCTAAGAAGGGATTTTAGGAAATTCCACTGCTAAGGGGGGTAAAAAAAGGAACGAACTTTTAAAAAATTCCTTAATAATCGGCTTTAATACTTATTTTTCAACTGATAATATATTTAAGTGTATTCTTTCATGCTGAATCGAATGGTACTAAGCAATTTCTTTTAAATCCAGTAGTTCGTGAGATACTTCACACTTTCCTTATTTGGCGATGTCTTCGGCGAAAAAAACCTGAAATTTTCAATCCTTATCTATATATATAAAAGAAAGTCTGGATTTCGTATTAATCACAGCACAAAAAAATCTACTGGACCAAAAATCTTGAAAATTGGGGTAAAAATACTTCTAATAGCATCGAGTTCCGCTAAGAAGGGATTTTCGAAAATTCCACCCTTAAAGGGGTTAAAAAAAGGGACGAATTTTTAAAAAATTCCTTAAAAATCGGCTTTTGTAGTTATGTTTCAACTGATAACATATTTTAATGTATTTTTTCATGCTGAATCGAATGGTACCAAGCAAATTCTTTTAAGTTCAGTAGTTCGCGAGATACTTCACATTTTCCTGATTTGGCGGTGTTTTCGGCTCAAAAACCTGAAATTTTCAATCCTTATCTATATATATAAAAGAAAGTCTGGATTTCGTATTAATCACAGCACAAAAAAATCTCCCAAATATAAACTCTTGAAAATTGGGTTAAAAATACTTCTGATAACATCGAGTGCCGCTAAGAAGGGATTTTCGAAAATTCCACTCTTAAGGGGGTTAAAAAAGGGGACGAATTTTTAAAAAATTCCTTAAAAATCGGCTTTTGTAGTTATTTTTCAACTGATAACATCTATAATCAGGTCTATAATCAGGTCTATAATATATCATATATATCTGGTCTATAATCAGGTTAAGATGATTATGTAAGCTTATATTTAATTATCTCAATATATATAAAACGCAAAGTGAAATTTCATTGCGGCCGCTTATAACTCAAGTTCTACAAGATAGATTTTAATGGATTTTACATTGTTAGTTGGATAATTTTTCAGTAATTTTGTAACAAATGAAATATAGCATTCTACGTTGTTTAATTGAATACTTAGGAAATGTTTTTTATCAGATGAACCCAATTCCAAAAGTTTGGCTTTATTTTAAAAGCTCTGCTGAATGAATTTTTATGTGATTAAAATTGTTAACATGTTGAGCGCTACGTCATTCATTGGTGACTAACACTGAACTTCCCGTTTAGATGGCTGATTTTTCACCGATGACAGACAGTCTAAAGTACGATATAAAACTAAAAATTACTATGATATAAAAATTTCGTTTAATTCAAAGTTTCTTAAAAATAAAAAACCTGACCAGCGTAGCGGGCGAAGGCTGCTAGTTATTATATATAAAAGATGATAATTATATGTGCCAGAAATAATTTATGAAATTATAAATTGAGAATTGGTCTTTTGGATGTTTCTTGTGTCTTTAAAAATGGACAAAACAAAGGTTATCGATATATTGTTTTGAATAAAATTTTGGTATTTCATGATGGTTCAAATTAAAATTTTGAGCTTTAATTAAAAAAAAAAAAAAAAGACATTCGAGTTGGCTTTGTTTGAACATACAGTGTTAAATTCAGTGGGGCAAAGGAGGGGGGACAACTCCCCCCCGGAACAATGAAATTCTCCCCCTCCCTCCTTCCCGGAATACTTGAGATTTTTTATTTTTAATGGCCAAAAAATGCAAACAACCTCCCCCCCTCCCCGGAACCAGGGCTGCGGCGTCGGAGTCGCTAAAAAACAAGACTCCGTTTTTTTTTTTCTCTTATCAGACAGTTTGAAGTGAATTTAAACCAGCCATATATAATTTTAAATCCATAAAAGGAATTATTATTGCAATTTTTTTATTATACCAGGGTACTCAAGTTAAATACTCTCAATATACTTGCTCGACGTATACAGTAGATTAAAACCGTTTGTAGTTGAAAACTCTAGTATATCCCTTTTTTTTTTTTTCTGAATTAATGAAATTTTCATGTTTTTTTTTTTTCTTTTTCATCAAAATTTTTCTGCTTCTGTGAACATGAGCTAACATCAAATTCGTAAAAATTTCCCCTTTTCAAGCCCACGGATCCAAAATAGTAAAATTTCTGATTTGTTTTCGATAGTTAAATTTATCGTGTTGTGGCAAGCGAAATTGAAAATTTAGTAAAATGGAAAATACTTTTTTCCCTCTCAAAACTCTAAGAACTGAATTAATACGGTAAGTGAAATTTTCGCCTTATTTTTCTTAAATTTTAACTAACAGCAACACTAGTATATTAGCCTGCCAAGACTCAGACTCAGAGTCGAAGTCGTTAAAATTTCCGGAATCGGCCAGTTTCCCCATCGACTCCGCAGCCCTGCCTGGAACTCTATAATGTTGCCCCTGGAGTCGCAGAAGTCCCTCCCGAAGAAAAGTGTCTGAATTCAGTACTGTGGACTCAGTTTTTGTTGCGCAGTATTGGAGACATACCCATATTTCAAACCATTTTAATGTCAAAGAAGTATTTTTAGCCGCACTCAGCTTGAAATTTCTGACTTTAGTTGCGTCATGTTGTTGTATTTGGTACTTAGATAGGATTTTTTTTCTGCAGTTCTTCGAATATTGACCCGCATATCGATGATTATATTATCAGTGTGAAGTGGTTGAATACCGCATTTTAAAATTGAACAGCTACATATATTTGTCTACGAATTGACCGTTTTTATCTAATCGGCTTTTTAAAAAGTTTTATGAACAATTCTCTTTCTTCTCGAGATATCATATTGTCACAGCAGAATTCTTTTCTTAGCCCAGTTCATTTATTTTCTGAAGTACTTCAATTTATTTGTGGAACACTCAAAAGAGGATTGAAATAACTGTGTTTGATAAATTCAGAAAATTTTGATCTTTTTCCTTATAGTAAGTCTTGTACAAAGTTTATTGCTTTTTCAACTGCTATTATTTTAATTAAAAAAAAATTCTAGTAATTTATAGCTGACATAAAACTGCAGTTTTTTTTTTTTTTTTTTTTTTAAGACTGCTTAACAATACGTGTATATTACATAATTTAGATAAGGGTTGTAATTCTTAAATACTAATTTTCATGTTATTATAAGCGTAAGTTCTGCATATGTCTTTTTGCGTCGCTTTAATCTTTGTTTTAAATTTATGCTTTATAAATTAGTTTCATAGTATATTTTCTCAAAGTTACACAACCTTCAAACATTAATTTAAAAAAAAATAACCTTTCAGAAACCTTATAATAATAAAACGTACTCGACTATAATACTGGTACTTTACTAAATTTGTAGTGAAAGTTTACATCGTCTTTTGTTTGTTTTGTTCCATTCTTCAAATATTTTATATCTCGATTATAAATAATACTTGGGTCTTTTATTTCAAAGAACTAATTCATTCCTCTGATTTCTTTTCTTTCTTCCTTTCTTTTTTCCCCCTCTTTATTATTAGACTAGCTAATCTACCCGGTGTTGCTCGGGTTCGTCAAAAAACAGCAAAAATTGTGAAAAAAAAAAAAAAAAAAATTAAAATTAAAATAAAAATCTCGAAATACTTAGTAGTTGGACGAATTTCGTTTAACGTTCATCGAAAAGAGAAAGGCTAGAAAATTGAAACTGAATGCTTTTTAATGCGGAAAAATCTTACAAAATTGCGAAAACATTAAAATGTTTATAAAAATATAAAACAAAATTCAAAAATTGTATTTCGAAATTTGGATAAACTTAGAGAAAAGGAGGACAGAATTTACTACATTCGGTCGAAAATTGAACGTCTAAAAAATCGAAGCGGATCGCGAACAAACGTAAACATTGCATTAAAAATGGCAAACATTTCAAAAATCACGGAATTAAAAATTTACTCTATTTGGATAAGTTTTGAATCTAGTGTAATAAAATGGCAAGCAGTGAAATGCGAATAAAAAATTTAAAAAATCGTTATAAACCTTCAATATAGCAAAAATTGCACAGGAGAAAATTTTTCATATTAGAAAGAAACTTAAAACCGAATTCCTTTTCCGTATAAAAAAAATCGCCGTGAACTCAAACAAACAAACAAAACTAAAACATTGCATTAAAAATCGCTGGAGATCAAAATAGGAGAACAAAACAATTACCATAAAGACTAAAAGTTTGAAACCAAATTTCTGTTCGGCTAGAATTTTGAAATCGAATTCCTTTATATTAAACAAAATGTTTGAAATCGAAATCAATTTCCGAATGGTCAAAGAATCGCTACGAAACTTGAAGAATGGCTAAAAATCACATTGAAAAATGCATTAAAAATCGCTAAATATTTGGAAGCCAATGCCTAAAAAACTAATATGAAGGGGAGGGGGGTTGTAATCAGAACTTATTCATGAATAACAAAATGTTGACATGGAACGCCGAAAATCCTATTAAATGCTAAAACAGTGCAATCGAAAAATAACTATATTCGGCAAAAAGTTTGAAATCGAAATAGGTTTCCGAATGACAAAAAATCGCCAAGGAACTAAACAAATGGCTAAATGTGACAGACATCAGCACAGATGTCATATAAGCACCACATTGGCGCACTATTTTTCTGACGCTAATTTGGCGAAAACCAGTTACGTGCATATATTTTTTAACTAATCTATACATATAATAAAACAGTAGGACCCGGTGTGTCTGTACATTGAAGATAATTGACAAAAATGGAGTCAGGGCGATAAAAGAAAACCAATGAAACACAAAAAAAAATTTTTTGAATTTTTTGTCTGTCTGTCTGTCTGTTTGTTCGAGGTTATCTTCGTAACTACTGAATGGATTTTTATGCGGTTTTCACTAATGAAGAATGCACACTCCCGGGCAGTGTATAGGCTTTGTTTCATCAAAATCGGACAACAGACAAAAAAGTAACAAAAAGAAACAAAAGAAATTATTAGGTGCGCTGCTCACGTTTTTTAGTACATAACGTTTTTTAGTACATATAAAATCCAATAGATGTCACTGTGCGATTTTAAAACGCGCTATCGTTATGTTTTCGCCAGTCTACTTAAGTATGAGAAAGTTTCAAGCTGGCTGTCGTTCCATGTGGTTTAGTCGGTAGAACGTCAGTGCGCCATACTGATGGCCCGGGTTCGATTCCCAGCATGGAATTTTTTTTCACTATGTTGGCATTAACGCCTATAGGCAATTAAAAGAATTTGAAATATTGTATTCAAGGCGAATTTTCTCTCTGGGAAAATTTCCTTGCATTAATATGTCAGTGTAATTTTTTTTTCGATTTAATTTTTTTTTTTCGAAACTTTGTTTTTCTTAAAAAATTACAGTAAATATTTGATATTTCCCAACGTTTTTTGAATGATCGACTTGCTTTTTTTTTTTTTTAATGTATGTCTGAACCTTATCTAACTACTTCTTCAAGATTTCTTTAGATAAACCGACCAGCGTAGCGGGCGAAGGCCGCTAGTTTCTATTATTTTAAAAGGGAATAATCATAAATAAAAAAAAAAGCTTAGTTAATAATTAGAGTAAAACAATTTATATCATTTTAAAAAAGAAATAAAAATAAACAGTTTATTAATAAATAAGTAACAATAGCCGGGTTACCATGTGAAGCGCATATAATTGCTATTTTGTTGCAATCGCGCCAATGTGGTGCGTAATGACATCTTGTGTCTATTTCTCTGGCAGAATCTTCTAATTTAGCAAAAAATTAAGCAATTAAAATAAATTATGAATAACATAAATATTATTTCATGGTTAGTTTACATTCAAGGGAAATCAATCTGATCGCCAAGAGCAGCTATTTTACTGTATTTGGGTAAAACACTGTAATCGGAAATCATTTACGAATGATAAAAAATCGGCGCAAAGCGTACAAAATCTCGAAAAATCGCATTAATTATAGATATATAGAAAAATCAACTACATTAGGCTAAGGTATATAAGAGTAAAACAATGCAATTGGAAAACTTTCATGAATGGCAAAAAATTGACGCAAAATGTAAAAAATAATAAAAAAATTACTAAAAATCGCATAAAAAATTGCTAAATTTCAAAATTTGTAAATGGCAAATTTTTCCTTCTATAGTAAAAAAAAACTAGCCTTAAAAGGAATGACTCCTGGAATGATGCTGATGTGGAAGATTTCCGGAACTAACGAATCCGGGTTGTCCACTCCTTCCATGAGTCGAATAGACCAATCAGGAAAGGACTCCGTCTATGCATCGCCGTATGCGTTACCATAAAGAGAGAAAAGGTTACCATCGCCAACAATCGCCAAGTTTGTCGCCAACTTGGCGATATATCGCCAAATTTGGCGACCAAAATTAGTTGTCAAAAGTGACGCCAACTTGGCGATAACTGTAATATTTCGCCAAATTTTTAATTTCTTTACAACACCAGTCGTTTGATACATCATTTGAGAGGTTTGCAACTGCTTATTCATATAATGGATGTCTTGTGTGTTATCCCCCATTCTGCTCCCCAGGGGGGACACATTTTTAATTTCTTTACAACACCAGTCGTGTTACACAAGATTTGAAAGGTCTGCAACTGCTTATTCATATTATGGATGTCTTGTGTGTCACCCCCACACTCTGCTCTCCCCAGGGGGGGGGTCGCATTTTTAATTTCTTTACAACACCAGTTGTGTGATACATCATTTGAAAGGTCTGCAACTGCTTATTCATATTATGGATGTGTTGTGTGTCATCCCCCACTCTGCCCCCGAGGGGGGCACATTTTTAATTTCTTTACGACACCAATTGTGTGACACATCATTTGAGAGGTCTGCAACTGCTTATTCATATTATGGCTATCTTGTGTGTAACCCCCCCCCCCTCTACCCTCTGATGGCGCGCATTTTGTAATTTCTTTACAACACCAATTGTGTGACACATCATTTGAAAGGTCTGCAACTGTTTATTCATTTTATGGATGTCTTTTGTGTCCCCTCCCACTCTGCCCCCCAGGGGGGCACATTTTTAATTTCTTTACAGCACCAGTCGTGTGACACATCATTTGAAAGGTCTGCAACTGCTTATTCATACCATGGGGTATTGGCGAGCGCAGCAAGCAGGGGTAGCCAATAATTTGGAATCGCGAAGCGATTACGCGGGGGGTTGGCGAGCATAGCGAGCAGGGGGGCAGGGCCCCCCTAGTTTTTTTAAAAAAAAGTAAGGATAAAAATTTGAAATTAATTTTTTTTTACAAATTTAAAAAAATAGCCATGAAATTCTAAAAACCACTAAAAAAATCATTGAAAAAAAATCATTAAAAATCGCTTAATGTAAATGCATCCCGAGAATAAAAATTTATTGTAGTTGGGTAAAAACATAGCAATCACATTTTTCATGAATTACAAAAAAGTCGACAGAACACAAAATGTATCCAACATTGTTACATAAAACATTGTTTTATTTGTATTTTATTATTTTTTTTCTAATTTATTTGTCCTTTCATTATTTAACATAAAAATTACATCAATTTGCATAGTTTGGCGAGTCGTTTGATGATTTATATAATTTGGCGAAATTCATCTACTGCATAATCAAGTATTACACGGAAATCTTTTATGGATAATAAAAAAGCGACGCGGCACGCGTAAAATCTTTTAAAAAATGCATTAAAAATCTCTAAAATTACATACGATTAAAAGTTAATGATCAGTTTTTATTTTCAAATATCAAAAATTACCATAAAACTCGGGAAAAAAGGAAAAAAAAACGCTAAAAATCTCTTTGAAAAATGCATAAAAAATCACTAATATTAAAAAATAGCAGGATTAAAAATTTATTCCAATAAAACATTGTAATTGGAAATATTTCATAAATGACGGAAATTCGACATCAAACGCAAAAAATCTCGAAAAATCGCTGAAATTCATGAATCTCAGCAGACAGCACCATGCGAAAGAGACGATTGTCCCGGGCATGGAAATTTAGTTGGCGCCAAATTTATACTACCAACGTCATTTTTGGTCTATCACAAAAAAAAAAAAAAAAAAGGGGGGGGGGTTGCGCCAAATTGAAACTTTGGGTCGGGTGAAGTTTTATCTTCGCATGCCTATGTTAGTAGTCAAAATTTAGTAAATTAAAACTAAAGTTTGAGTCAAAATTCCTTTTACTAATATCAAAATGCAGCGCAAAATACGAAAGAAACATTAAAAATTTCACTAAAAAATTCATTAAAAATCCAAAAGTTATTACGCGAAATCCAAATAAGTTATATTGAAAAGAGAGTAAAATTCATTATATTAGGTTAAAAGGATGAAACCGCATTCTTTTCGCTAATGAAGAAAAACCGCCTCGAAACATTATAAAAACCTGCTAAAAATCGCATAAAAATTATATTAAAAAATCAAAAATCGGCCTTCGAGGTGCTAAACTTCATATATAGACGAACTTCCCACCAAAATTTTGTAGCTCTTCGTGCAGCAGTCTCTGCAGGACATCGTCGGCATTTAAAAATTTTTAGTATGTATTATAAGTTGTCTTAAGGGGGCTCAGGAGTTGAAAACTTTTCAAAAAATCGATTTTTTTTTTATGATCTAGTTCATGGGTGCAAGAACTTCAGTCTCGGGACTGATTTCAGTCTTGAAGAAATTTTTGACTGATAGTAAATTTTACTTTATGTACTTCAATAAAAGCATTTTCGTCATCAATCACTTTTATTTATTGTAAAAGATCCATATTTAGTCATAAGACAAAATACAGAAATCTTCTAACCCAATTCCATTTGGTTATTCCTAATGGAAGAAGAAATTTTCAGTCTTGGTTTAGATGGATACCTTGCACCCATGATCTGGTTTGATTATTCAATTAATTCTTAACTCAATGCAAAAAACCACATAAAAATATATGCATTTTTAACGGAGTTATAAGCATTTATGTATCAACACTTTCAAAGCCGCACCCATATAATTTCAACTTTACGTCGCGTTTTCTCAAAACTTGATTTTTACGACTAACACCAAGATTTAAAAAAAAAAAAAAAAAAAAAAAAAAACTATTTGATGGAATGGCTTAATTTTTTTTTTTTTTTTTTTTTTTTCATGCATATAACATCATTATCTATAGAATGAATTAATATATTTTAGATAGTTTAATATTTTGAGTATTTTTAATAGAAAAAAAAGTTGTATTTTTTATGGGTTTTTTTAATTTTCAAATCTGAAAGTTTTTTTGATAATTTTTTTTTTTTGAGTGATAGTTATATCCTTAATTCATTCTATAGAGCAAAATTTCCGGATCATTTTAAAGCAAAAATTAGGTTCTTATGTCAATTTAACATTAAGATATCTTGGTGTTGGTGATATAACACATTTTTTTTTCGAAAATTGTGTTACATAAATTTTGCTATATTTATTATTATATTACATTAAAGTACTTCATTGTATAATTTTATAAGACTACAAACATACCTTTAAAATATCAGAAAGTTTAAATCAATTACATTGAATACTTCTGTTTTTATATGGACTCGAAGCGAGAGCTCTGTTTTACATGTTTTTCCGTATCGATCAACCCCTGAGCCCCCTTAAAGTTTCAAACAGGCCTTCTTGTTACATTTCTTAATATTGTTCGCTCCCCTTTCCTTTCGCACCCTGAAATATGTTACACCTTTTTTTTTTTTAAATTTAAATTTTTTTTATCATATATTATAAACAGTCTGACAGTTTAAAACAAATCATATTGTAAGATTTCCGAATTTTAACAAAATCGCTGTCTGTTGGTTCCATTTTCTACCACCAGGGAGCGCACTCTATTCTTATCAATACTATATCTAAACCTATCAGGAGGTATATTACTCGAAAGGGTGGCGGTCTTAAGCAAGAATTTAAGATAATTGATGAAATTTCCATTAAAAAATAGTAATACCTAAACTTTTAACATTTTAGGTAGATTTCGCAAAAAAATTCTACCTATTTCATTCTCATCGGTTCAAGTTTTTGATAGAAAAACTATGGAAAAAAATAGATACTAAAAGCAAAAAATCTCGAAAAATCGTTCAAAATCGAATTAAAAATCGTTGAAATCTAAAAATTGTAGCAAATAAAATTTTGTGCATTACAATAAAAGTTCGAAACAATTTTTCTTTTGTCAATATCAAAAAACAGCCGCAAAATGTGAAAAAACACTAAAAATCGCATACAAAATCATTAAAAATTTAAAAATCGATGTAGGAACTTCGAATAAACTTTATTAAAAAGAGAAAAAAATTACAATACTGTTGAACCCCGTTATAACGAACTTTAAGGGACTGAAGTTTTTGTTCGCTATATCCGGTGGTTCGCTATATCCGAATCGTTAAAAAATGTTAGAGTTTACAATATATGTATGTTATTACCTGATACCTATGTGTTCAATAATGATGTATAAAAAAAAAAGAAAAACATAAAATCTATAAAATTTGATCGTTAATGAAATAAATTGACTAAAATTAATTACATTGAACTGGCATAGTACTAAATAAATTAACTAAAAATGAACACAAATAGAAATACAGTAAAGCGCCGATTATCTAAATATTCGAAACGAACCCTTTTTCGGATAAATGAGCAAGCAACTTAAGGAACGATCCTTTGCACCATGTTTTATTAGCCGGCATGCATTTTCTTATGAAATTAGAGTCGAAAACCATTTTTCACATCAGCGGAAAAATAAAAAAGGAAAAATTCGCTATAAAAGGATAAAATAGCATTAAATACAATAGGAAAACGGCGGGACAAAATTTCTGTTCGTTATAAACCGGGTTCGCTATAACGAGATTCGACTGTATTGGATGAAAAGAACGAAACCGTATTCGTTTCATTAATGTGGAAAAATCGAATCGAAACATAAAATGAACGATAAAAATCGCTTAAAAAATTAAAAAAAAATTCTAATCAAAAAATCGAAAATCGGGCTTCAAGGTGCAAAACTACACGTATAGAGGTACCTTCAACTTAGTGATGGGCGATTCTGGAAATTTTGAAAATCGATTAAAATCGATATCATATAAAACAACATCGATCATAATAAGAATCGATTTCTCAGTTCTAGAATCGATACTAGAATCGATATTTCGATATTCAGGTTCACACAGAGAAGATCCAAATTACTAATTCCAAAACTTAGACAATCAGCAGGACCGTAATTACCGCCTCCCACCCCCCATCACCATTCAGAAAGGCATAGATTTAGGCTATTGCAGATTTTAGAGTCGGATAATAAGAATTTTAAATTTTAAAATGATTGTCACTTATGGTTGTCACTTACACAAAAACTTTGACAAATTTGAGAGACATAACTCAACTAATAACAACACTGAGTAACTTGGCATTAAACCGAGGATAAAGAGTGCCAAGAGCGTGTAACTAGGATGGGGAACAAGGAGTATAGACAAAAAAAAAAAAAAAAATTTTCTAATGCCAACCAAATGTTACACGAGATAGTTTGAAAGAACAAAAAATATGCCCCATTCCCAAGGGGGCAGGTAAACCCCACTCTTGACGTAAGGGCGACCATAGCCCAAATGTATCTTTTGTCGAAGTTTCACAATGAGGATTTACAATAAAATAGAACGAGAATTGGACATTTTAAAAATTGCATGCATACTTTGAACGGCCCATTTAATAACGATTGGCGAGGAAGGAGGGGGGGGGGGGACAAGGGATTAGAACGGACGAACTTGGAAAAAAAAACAAAAAAAACAACAAAAAAAAACATAATTAACTAATAACCCAAATAACTGAGCTCCTAAACAGAAATATAGTGTTTAACTTAGTGTTGAATTCATGGGGTGGCCTGCGGGGAACATGTACTCTTTGAAACTATAAAAAGTGCCAAGAGCATGTAACTAGGTGGAGAGAAGGGTAGTAACAGAAAAAAACGAGGAGATAAAAGCTTTATAACGATAAGTTACATGAGATGGTGTGGAAGAAACAAAAGATATGCCCTCCACCCAGGGGGGGGAGGGGGGGGGCAAGGTAAATCCCAAACGGACAGAAGGGCGACCCCGGCCCAAATGTATCTTTTGTTGAGGTTTCAAATGGATTTATAACAAAATAGAACGAGGATTAGACTTTTTAAAATCGTAGTCATAATTTGAACGAACCTGTAAGTTAAGATTGGTGAGGAAGGGGGGGGGGGGTGGTAGAACGGGCGAACATGAAAAAAAAAAAAAAAAATAGTGGCACTCTGAGAGTGCCGATAGAAGTGAAACCTTGAACAATTACGTGTGTATTTTTTGAATCGTTAGGATATGTAATTTTGAATCGTCAGGAAATACTTTTAAATGAATAAAAAAAGTTTCTATAATATTAAAGAATATATTAATCTCTATAAAAAAAAAACGCGCGATACCATATGTCCAGCTATTGTAGTTAACTCACTATTACTACTTTCTTACATTTTAAAACGCGATAAATATACCAACCAAAATGAGACCATACTATCGATACCTTAATCCTTATCCAAATAAATCATTTTGTATTATTGCCTGTTACAATATCTGTAGATTACTTTTTGAATTATTCAAATCGGACATTCCATTCAAAAGATATTACGAATTTAAAGATGACAATCTAAAGAAATAATACCGCTGCTGAGTACTCGGTTGCCAGTAAGCTTAGGGATTACGTGTGCAATCAAACGATTGCGGGTTCGAACCCCAATTTCGCTAATATGTATCAATGTTGTTTTTTTCTTTTCTTTTCTTTTTTTTTTTTTTTTTTCGAAGAAGTTTGAAAAATTGAAAAATTAAAATTTTAACACATTATGGGTCCGTAACGTGACCTGAAATGATGGGAGAAAATTTCTTATGCTAGATTTGTAATGTATGAAGGATAAGCTTTCAATAGACATATTGTTTCAAGAAATGAGAAAAAACCCCTTTGCCCCCCCCCCCCCCCCAAAAAAAAGGTCCTATAGAGGAAACCGGGAAACTGAAATAGCAAAAAGAACGGCGAGAAATGGTTAGCTATGCTAGAATTTTTCTTATCACTGTAACTCCTATAGAAGCAAAGTTATAGCCTTTTAAAGATTGAAATGAAGTGAAGAAATAAGCAAAATTAGGTGAGTTATCGACAGGGGGGGGGGGGTCCACAGCTCTTGGGGTGCTATGTAGCTTAAACTTTTAAGTTAAAAATGGTAGAGAATTAAATGAGCGAAATTTTAAGGTGTATATTGAGGGAGGGTGCAAGCCCCCCTCCCCCCTCAAAATTTTTTTTGTTTCTTTTGAAGAAACAAAAAAAAAATATGCCCCCCGGCGGGGCGCAGATAAACCCCAAACGGGCGGAAGGGCGACCCTTTATTTATCTTTTGTCAAGGATTTAAAATGTGGATCTAAAATAAAATAGACCGAGAATTGGACATTTGAAAAACTGTATGCATATTTCGAACGGCCCTGTAAGTTAAAATTGACGCGGAAGGGGGGGGGGGATTGGAAAAGACGAGCGTGAAAAATAAAACATAATAAACTAATACTTCAAATAACTGGACTTCTAAACAAAAATATAACGATTTAACCTAGTGTCGAATTAATGAGGTGGCCCGCAGGGCCCCCCCCCCTCCAGAAGTACCCCACCCCCCCAGAAGTTATGAGATTTTATGCTTTTTAATGCACAAATTGCGATTCCCCCTCTCTTACAGAGCTGTATAACATGATGCCTTAATCCGGAGTCGCAGAAAAATACCTGCATTCAACACTGATTTAGCCTAGAAAAAGAAAAAAAAAATCGAAATCGAATCTAAAGATCGAAATCGAATCTAAAGATCGAAATCGAATCTAGAAATCGACATCGAATCTGAAAATCGACATCGAATCTGAAAATCGACATCGAATCTGAAAATCGACATCGAATTTAAAGATCGAAATCGAATCTAAAGATCGACATCGAATCTAAAGATCGATCTTACGGACAGAATCGATTTTACCTTTTTACTTTCTTTTGTAACTTTACAAGAAGAGAGTATTAGATTCGTGAAAAGTTTTGACTTCCCGTTTTCGATGGATTTATATATTTTAGAAGGTCTTTAACACGATTTCATGGTTTTTAAGAAATATCTGTCTGTGTGTATGTGTGTCTGTCACTCTGTGAGTCTATATACGACAAAAATTTCTGACCGTTCTATCTCAAGAACAAATGCATGGAATTCCACAAAACTTTAGATTTAGTTTGACCTTGATATAAACTGAATCTAATTAATTTTTGGTGTATATAGCCTAACAGGTGGCGCTTGCATTTTTTGCGATTTGCGCAACAGCTATATCTGAATAACGAATGAACGGATTTTCATCACATTTTATATCCAGTTAGTCCTTGACATGAATTGATGTTTTTTGCATTTTGATGTATATAGCTTCCCAGATGGCGCTGCTATACTGAATTTTTCGCAATTTCCACTCAGCGCCATGTGAAAAGGGGGGGGGGGGGCGAAAGGAAGCGGTCGTTCTGAGCACGGAAATTTAGGGGGCGCCAAATTTTTACTTCTAACATCACTTCTAGCTTATCACAAGAAAAAGTTAATAGGGGGGGAGGTGGCTAAATTGGAACTTTGAATCGGGCGCAGTTCTCTTTTCGCACGCCCCTGTTTCCATTTTAGCTTTATCTCAAGAACTAATGCACGGACTTTCATAAAAATTTAGATTCAATTAGTCCTTGATATTATTTGATGCTAATTACATTTTGGTGGAAATCGCTGAAGAGATGGATCTGCTATACTGCATTATTCATGATTAACCCAATAGCGCTATCTCAAGAACGAATTTTCATCAAAATTGAGATTCAGTAAATCTCTGACATAGATTAGTGTTATTTAGTTCTTGGTGTAAATTGCCCTACAGGTGGCGCTGATATGCTGCCTTTTTTATGATTTCGCAATAGCTGTATCTCGCGCTTTCATGGATTTTCATCAAAATTCAGATTCAGCAGGTAACTAATAAAAATTGATCCTGATCAATTTTTGGTGTACATCACTCAACAAAAAACGCAATTTTGCAAGGGGGGGGGGGGTTCTGAGGTTTCTTTAATTCTTCTATCTTAGAAACTAATACACTGAAATTTTGGAATTGGCACATCCGTCTATTTTATCTTCGACTTTTGGAGGAAAATGAAAATTATATTAGCTTCAGAGAAATCGATTAAAAATTTTAAAGTATCGATTAAATCGAGTTGGCCGTAGTATCGATTAAATCGATTTAAAAAATCGAAATCGCCCATCACTACTTCAACTCCAAATTTTGTAACTCTACGTTTAGATACATTGTCGTTTTTGCGAGTTGTAGACAGAGCGAGTAGACCCCATACTCTTAAAAGCTCCATATTTTATTATTTTTATTTTTTCAAGAGAATAAAAAGAAAAGTTGGTATCAAATTACATGTTATCCATTACTCATACTACTAAAAATATTTCTTTTAAGTATCTTTGAAGTTTAGGCGTTAAAATTTTACTAGCAGGGGTGACCGAGCTCAGCTCGGTCAAAATTAACTTTGTGTTCAACTCGATATAGTATTATTACTGTAAAACATGTTATTAATAATAGTATTATTTACAAAAACAATCAATAAGAAAACTATGTTTGTATGCACCAAGGCCCCCTTATCATAATATCAAGGCCTCGCATTCAGGAGAAAATCTATTGTTGAAATTGTCCCTATAATTGCCAACTTATTACATGACTTTGTCTCGTATGTAACGCCACCTGGTGCATACTACTGCTAATAATCCCATAGGAAATAATGGAAAACATTTCAGTTTCTAACATTAGATGGCGCTACCAACGTGAAAATCATGTAGTTCAGCGCCCCCTGTACTGCGGTCAAAGGAAACTTGGTGAATGACAAGCCTTTATATTATGATAAGTTAGCCTTGGTATGCACATGTTCATAAATTTTACTTTATTTTAAAATTTACAACGAAAGGACATCAATCCAAATCACTTTTTTAGCTCGACTCTGATTAGTTTAACTATGCATCTCGAAGACTATTAAGAATGTTTAAGAAATTTCTTCACAATATGAAATATTTGTATTTTGTCAAATATCGCCAACTTATTGACTTTTGCCATAGTTTCGTGATCCTGACCCTTATTACCCAAATGATCCACTAATCAAATGTGATCAAACATATGACTTAGCTCAATGGTCTTCAGGTAATCAAAAACAGTAGAGTATAAAATGAATCAAAATCGTTTAAGCCATTTCTTAAGTAAAATTAACTTGACAGCATTCAGCAATGAAGCGATATGACCCACTAATATAATTTTGTTTAATATGCAACTCAGCTCAATAGTCTTCTCGTGACAAAAGACGTTTTGTTGCAAAATTTAGGTAAAATTGATTGAGTCGTTATTATATATAATTAGAATGACCCGAACCCATTAAGACCTAAAACGACCCACTAATTGAATTGTTACGAGAATGTGTCCTTGATCAATGGTTTTCTCTTGCCCGAAAACGATATAATAGAAAGTATACTCAAAATGGCGAGAACAATTTTCTAGATAAAATTAGCATGACCCACAATTGACCATTATATCAAAATCTCTCGAAAATGTGATCTAGCTCATTAATTTTTGCGTGCCGAAAAACGTTAGATACAAAATTTAGATAAAATCGATTGAGCCAATTTTTAGGTATAAATAGTTTGACCTTGACCCATTATGACCCAAAATGACTCATTAATCAAATTTTCTCAAACATCTGACCTAACCCAATGGTTTTCTTGCGGCCGAAAACGATAGAATATAAAATTTAGTCAAGATTGCGCTAGATTTATTGTCTTGATAAAATTAGTATAACCCAAAAGTGACACACTGATCAAAATTTCTCGAACATGTGACCTAGCCCAATGATTTTCTCGTGCCAAAAATATGTTGTATACAAAATTTCGTTGAAATCGATTCGCCCGTTCTTTAGATGTAGCTTGACCATGACCCACAAATGACCCTTATAATAGAAATCTCTCGAACATGTGACTTAGCCCATTAGGTTTCTCGTGTATAAATATTGTTACACTCAAAATTTCGTTAAAATTGATCCTGCGGTTCTTTAAATATAAATAACTTGACCCAGGCCCTTTATGACCCAAAATGACCCATTAATCGAAATTTCTCGATCATGTGACCTAGCCCAATGATTTTCTCGTGCCAAAAAATGTTGTATACAAAATTTCGTTAAAACTGATCCACATGGTCTTTAGATATAGCTTGACATGACCCGTTATGACCCATCATGACCCATAAATGACTCTTATAATCGAAATCTCTCAAACATGTGAGATAGCCCATTAATTTTCTCGTGTCAAAAAACTTACATACAAAATTTCATTAAATTTGATACTGTCGTACTTTATATATAAATAGCTTGACCCAGACCTTTTATGACCCAAAATGACCCAGTAATCGAAATTTTTCGAACTGAGACCTAGCCCAATAGTTTTCTCGTGCCAAAAACATGTTGTATACAAAATTTCGTTAAAATCGATCCACCTGTTCTTTAGATATAGCTTGACCCTGACCCATTATGACCCATCATGACCCACAAATGGCTCTTATAATCGAAATCTCTCAATCGTGTGACTTAGCCCATTAGCTTTCTCGTGTCAAAAAACTGTTACAGGCAAAATTTCGATGAAATTGATTCTACCGTTCTTTAAATCTAAATAGCTTGACCCAGACTCTTAATGACCCAATATGACCCATTAAATTTTTTTTCTCGAACATGTAACCTAGCCCATTGTTTTTCTCGTGCCCGAAAACCATAGAATGCAATTTTTAGTCAAAATTGCGTGAGAAAATCTCCAGATAAAAATAGCATGACCCACAATGACCCCAAAAATGACCCACTAATCGAATTTTCTCGAACATGTTACCTAACCCAATGGTCTTCTTGTAATCCAAAACGATAAAATATAAAATTTGGTCGAAATCGTTAGAGCCGTTTTTTAAATAAAAATGGCTTGACCCACAATGACCCAAAAATGACCCACTAATCAAAATTTTTCGAACATGTGACCCAGCGCAATTGTTTTCTCGAGCCAAAAAACAATTGGATACAAAATTTCCTTAAAATCGATCCAGCCGTTCTCTAGATATAAATAGCTTGATCCTGACCCATTATGACCCGAAATGACCCAATAATCGAATTTTCTCGAACATGTGACCTAGCCCAATGGTCTTCTCGTGCCCGAAAATGGTAAAATCCAAATTTTTGCGAAAATCGTTTGAGCCGTTTTTGAGATAAAATTTACCCACACAGACACACACACACACACACAATTTTTGCTCGCATTATAGTATAAGATACATTGAAGTTTCACCTCTACCGTTTTCTCGAGGAAATAAATCACTTACGAAGGAGGCTAATATGGTTTCATTGAGAAAGTAATGTTTTTCGATTATAGTTGTCAATCGTGGCAATTCACCCCAACTCTCTTGTACTTCTCATACTAGACCAGGAATGGCGAACCTATGGCACGCGTCCCAAAATTGGTAAGCTGCAGAATACTTTCTGCACGGCGTTCCTAAAACAAAATTAGAATGAAGTTAAACACCCAAAATTATACAAACTGTGCAATTTTTTTTTTTTTTTTTTTTTTTTTTTTTTTTTTAAATCTGAAAGCAACTAATTGAATTTTTAAACTATTTCAATGTACTTACAAATACGTTATCAAATTAATAGAAGGTTTGAAAAATATCAAAGAGAAAAATATACGACTTTAAGTAAATTTGCTCATGATGAAACTATAGCGATTGGGTATAAAATTTGAAATTTTTACAATTGTTCATTGTTCCTTCTATTTATGCCAGCGATTATTATTTTCGGGAAAGAATTACATGTAAATTTTAAATATTAGAAACTGCTTGTCATTATTTGCGGGTCATTATTTTCGGGAAAGAATTACATGAAAGTTTTAAATATTAGAAACTACTTGACAGGTGACTCGAATTCAATTCGCATCCCATTCAAAAATACTAGGTCGAACCCCATATTACTTACCCATCATACGTAGTATAGGGTAAGTCTTGCAATCGTTTTGAAAATCGAAAAAAAAATTTTGACGGATTTACACGTTTTGGACACTGGAGATCCCGAAAAACATATTTTTAGAAAAAAAAATTTGCCGTCCGTCCGTCTGTCTGTCTGTCTGTCTGTCTGTAACCGCTCTATCTCCCGAACAAATTGAGATAGAGACTTGAAATTGTGTATGTGCTTAGTATGTAAGAATGGGAGGAAGCCTATTTAATATCAGTAACCTCGATTATCCGGAACTATTTTTTTCGGACTCTCGAAGAATTCGTTCTGATGAAAGGTACATAAAAATTTTCGATTTTTTTAATTTTAAGGAGTGGACGTAAAAGGCAATAAATTAAGACAAATTTTGCATAAAAAACGATGTCGATCGGATTATTAGTTGTTGAGATATTTCTAATCCTGTTTTCCACATTCTTTGATTTTTCATTATCCTGTATTTCATTCAAATTTCAATTCAAAGATATCTTTTAATTGCAAATGAGGCACTTAATTCGATGCAAGAAACCGTTAGTGAATATGATAATTATTTTTAGAGTTATAAGGATGTTTCCTTTTATGCAATTCAGTGCTACTTTAATAGTTTGGCATTTCATACAATTTATCGAAACTGGTTCATCAGAAATTCATTAATAGAGCATGATGATGTCTTAAAAATACTTAAAAATACGTTTATATTTTGTTTTGGATTTGTAATGCATTTTATAAATTGTTTACATGTGTTCTGTTTTCATATATTATGTTATGTATATCCATGATAGGTAAGTATTACGGTGGCCTCCAACGGCTAGTTAATATCTGGCGGCATAACCGAAATCATATTCACCATTTTATTACTGTATAAAATATATTGATCCAATTATTGCATGCATGTATGTTATCCCATATTTTTAACTACCAATAAACAAAAATTTCAGAATTTTTCATTGAATAATTTTAACTTTTGTTGTTGTTGTTATTTGTTCTTGGCACGTCACGGTTCACAATCACATAAAATCGTTTTTGAAATAAATTACACTCATAATGTAAAAAGGTTCACCGATTCCGTACTAGACAGTTTTCATAAGAACGGTAAACTTTCTGGCTGTGGCTGATTAATATCTTTAATTCATTTTTGATCCTGGAAAAAAGAGTCAATCTCGTACATCATCAGTTCAAATGAAAAATAGCTCCTTTCCAATATCACACACACACACCGAAAAAAAAAAAAAAAAAAAAAAAAAAAAAAAACTATGCTTTAGAATACATGAATATGTATAAATGCATATTTTTATATGCATTGTTTTTAATGTTATCCTACTCTGAAAGTTCGAAATGTTAATTATAATCTGCAGAAAGTGAAAACAGATTTAAAATATCAGCTTTGCGGAAATCGCTAATTTGAAGCTCGGGACACTGGCTTAGTGGGACCCTGCTCATCACCATCAATGTAATTGTTTTCACGAAATTGTTCTTCATCAAAGAGATAAATGTACAGTCTTAGAATATATTCCGAAAATGTTATACATGAAGAAATTCGATGTTTTGTTTTGTTAATAGTAGTAGTGTTTCAATCATTTGCCTTACTGCCCCTGTTAAATAAATTTATTCCAGTGTGTGAAAATTCCACAAACTACATTGAACAGATACTCATCATAGCTAAAAAATGGGAGAAAAAAAAAAAAAAAAGTCCACCATCGTGTGATGACCTGGTAACGTTCCTTACGGCGCAGTGTCAGATATTTCTCCGTTCTGTGACCTCTTTAACAAAATATTTCAGTTTGAAACCACCCATTTTTTAGCTCACAGGCTATCATAGCCTGAGAGCTTATGTGCCCGTCCGTTCTGTATGTATGTGCGTATGTGCGTAACGCGATAACTCATGATAAAAATATCGGATCCACTTGAAATTTTGTATATAGGTATATCCTGATAAGGCGCTTCCCTGATTAGTTTTTGGAGTTCATTCGATATGTATAAGAGGGGGAACGGGGGCTCATGCCCCCCGTTAGTTGATATAAATGGGATTTTCATGCAGAATTAAGTTTTCAAAATTTAGATTAGGATCATTCTGAGGCGATTCCGTGACTGTTATTAGGTGTTCATTGAATAAGTATAAATAGGGGGAACAGGGGTTCTAATCCCCCCCCCCCGTTAGTTGATATAAATGGGATTTTCATGCAGAATTAAGTTTTCGTTCAAAATTTAGATTAGGATCATTCTGATGAGGCGATTCCGTGGCTGTTATTAGGTGTTCATTGAATAAGTATAAATAGGGGGAACAGGGGTTCTAATGCCCCCCCCCCCCGTTAGTTGATATAAATGGGATTTTCATGCAGAATTAAGTTTTCGTTCAAAATTTAGATTAGGATCATTCTGATGAGGCGATTCCGTGACTGCTATTAGGTGTTCATTGAATAAGTATAAATAGGGGCAACAGGGGTTCTAATGCCTCCCCCCCTCTTAATTTATATAAATAGGTTTTTCAAGCAGAATTTTCAGATTTCGTTCAAATCTCTGAATCGTTTTGGAAGTTTAATGGTTAAGTATAAAAGAAGGGGATAACTCCTTTTAAATTATATAAATGCTAAATGGGTTTTTATTAAGAATTATCTAATTTGCTCTGAATTTTGGATATAGATTTTTTATATGATAAAGCATGTCTTTGATAGTATAGGAGGTTCAATGATTAAGTATAAAAAAAGAGGAAAGGGGAGAGCTGTTTCCCCTTCTTAATTTTTTTTTCGAACGGAATTAACCCTTGAAAATATAAGGCTTTAATGTACAATTAGTATTTGTAGCCTGTGAGCTCAATGCCATCAGTTTAACTGGGCAGTATTCTTTTTTTTTTTTTTTCTCGGAAATTGAAAGATATTTTTTTCTGTATATGCGGAGGTAAATGTCGCCTAAATGGTCGCGAATGGTTTTAACTGTGAATTTTTCGCGAGACGTCATGTAAGAATTAAATTCTGTATACTTTATAGTATTAAGATGATTTTTTTTTCTTTTTTTTCGTCTCTGATATAGGGGAGACCGGAGTACAATGGACCGCTTTTGTTAATTTTGACTGTTTACTCTTAAAATATTAATTTACAAAAAAAAAAAAAAAAAAAAAAAAAAAAAACTCGCATGCATGTTATCCATACATTATATTTTAGATTACATAATTCTTATTTTTTGATTAGATGTATACTTTATTTTATATTTTTAAATAGCAAGTGATAAAATGGACCATTGTACCCCATGGCCGGGGTACTACGCATTCTCTAAAATAAGAAGAAAAAACCACTATTTGTAAGGCTTTTAACATATCTTTTAAAATATTGGGATTTCGTTCCAAAATTTCAAAACTGAATCTCAGTTTAATTTCAGGTACTACATGGTGTGAAAAGTCCCGGGACTCGTCACGAGGTGGCTGCATCAATCAAATATCCATATTATGTTTTGTTAGAATGAACCTTCAAATGACTTATGTCAAAGTTTCATGATACGCCATAATTTTTAGCTCACAGGCTATTAAAGCCTGGGAGCTTATGTGCCCGTCCGTTCTGTATGTGCGTAACGCGATAACTCATGATAAAAAAATATCCAATTCACTTGAAATTTTGGATATATGTATATTCTTATACGGCGCTTCCCTGATTAGTTTTTTGAGTTCATTCGATATGTATAAAAGGGAGAACGGGGGCTAATGCCCCTCCCCATAATTTATATTAATGGGTTTTTCATGCAGAATTGTTAGTTTTCGTTCAAAATTTAGATGTAGGATCATTCTGATGAGGCACTTCCATGATTAGTATTAGGTGTTCATTGGATAAGTATAAAGAGGGGAACAGGGGGCTCAGCCCCTCCCCTTAATTGATATAAATGAGTTTTTCATGCAGAATTATCAGTTTTTATTCAAAATTTAGATATAGGAGCATTCTGATGAGACACCTCCGTGATTAATATTATTCATGCAGATTTTTTATATCATAAATCATATCCCTGATTAGTTTAAGGCAGGCCTGGGTTTTTGACGGCAGAAAATTGTTTCTGCCGTGCCAGTGGCAGCAAGTGGTTATAACCGGCAGAAACTGGCAAAAACTCATTTCATGATATAATCTGAAACTTTTTAGTGGTATTAAATTGCTTATGTACATTTTATTATTCAGGATAAATGACAAATAAAGTATTGTGAAAAGTTTGAATTAAAAAATAAATAAATTTGTATTACATTTGATAGTTTTGGATCTTTCATGAAGAATCAGCCATATTATTTGCAGGTAATTGAAAATCATGAAAATGATATTAAGGATATAGCAGTTGTTAAAATTTTAAATAAATATCATGATTTATAAAGAAGTTAAATACTTGTTACAAATGCTAAGATCTATTGCTGTTGGTTTAGATAAAAGTAAAAAACATGACTTGACCCTATATTCTATTACAGCTACTCTATAAAATTTGCTTAACTTTATTAAATTATGGAAATATAACAGAAGCTCACAAATACAAGATTAAAATCTCATTTAATGCAGTATTAGTCTTTATGCTAGCTTTTATTTCATCTTAAGTATATGGGATAAAAATTGACATAAGTGAAATTGCTTTTTGCTATTAATCTAAATTTTGTGTCGTATATAATAACCCCTTGGGGCAAAATTGACTCCTTTTCCAGAGTCATATTTTTCCAAGAAAGTCCTAGAAATTTGTTTGCCTTCTATGGATAGTTGCTTTTAAAAGCAAATACCAATGGCAATGAGAATTTTCAAATTTTACATCCTTTGTAATGATATTACCAGCAAGTAATGCTAGTCTTGAAAAAATATTTTCGAATATTTCATTCAGAATAAATTAAAAATCAATCTAGGTCAAGAAAGATTAGCAAAATTAATCATATTATGGAATGCTCTTAAAATATTATTTTTTACACAAAAATAAATTTGTATTTTCAATATTGTTTGTAAAATAATTGTACAATATATTTTATTAAATTTTTTTCTGTTATTTATGTGCTACAATTATTTACTAAATTTTCACAAGAACCATTTCTCTTTGGATGTAGTAGTAGATAATTTTTAATTTATTGCAATTGTGTTATTTAAAAAAAAAAAATATAAGTGATGTTAAAATATCATATTTTTTTTTTATAAATTTCTTTTTTAAATTCAACCGTAAAAAATAATATCAATAGTAAAATTTATACAGCATCAAATTACTGTTATCAAAATTTCTGTTTTTCAAGTGACAGAAAATTATTATATAAACAAAGTATATTTATAAGATCATTTTGAACTTTTTGCTACTTTGAATAACATTCATAATCTTTATTTTAATTTTTTAACTAAATTCTTTACATATTAAATGCATGTGTAAATTGTGAATCATTGCAGGTTTAAAGTTCTTAAATTAGTATTATTTCTTAGTTTCTCCCAGTTTTTGCCGCTTATTGGCAAAAACAAATTTCTGCCATGCCGGTTTTAACCTGTTATAACCGCTGGTTTTAACCACCCCGGCAGAAACTTGCCAGCCCTGGTTTAAGGGGTCCAATGATTAAGTATAAAACAGGGAAAAGGAGGTAGCTGATTCCCTCTCCCTTAATTTGTTTTTCGAACGGAATTAACCCTTGAAAATATAAGACTGTAATATACAATTAGTATGCGTAGCCTGTGAGCTCAATGCCATCAGTTTAACTGGGCAATATTAGCCTCCGATGCTATTTTTTTCAGACAAGCTAAAAAGTGTCGTGTCAAAAATTGTGGCCCACTTTTTCATAATCTGGCCCAGTGTTGCCAGATGGGCTACTTTTTTTTTTTTTAATTCAAATTCTTCACTGGCACCACTTTTTTGAAATTGTAAAGTGCACCTTATTTAATGATATAATAATTAAGGCGAAAACAAAGGGAATTTTAACGTTTCAAAAAAGTGGTGTCAATTAAGAAATTCGAATTTCAAAAAAGTAGCCCACTGGCAACTCTGACTGGCCGTTAAAACGAGACATTCATACAATCTATCTATATATTTAAAAGACATGGCTGTTTTTTTAGTCATCAGCCCTGAATTTTCTACTCAACCGATTTTGATAATTATTTTTTTAAATGAAAGCTATTTATTTGTAGTTGTGCCCATTTTAGCTATTTTTTAATTTATTTCCATTTTTATATTTTATCTTTAATTTTTTACAATGTTTCTTCAAAATGGTGGCAACTCGGTTTAGCTTTTCTCTCGATAATAAAAATTTATTTTCCAATATCACTTTCCACCAGTCAGAAGCTTTATTTCATCAGTGAACATGCCCTCGCTTTAAAAGAAAAAAGCTAATTGTTTTCGTAAAATTTAACTACAATAAAATGATTGCGTATAATTATGCACTAATTGAGGTAAAAAAATATATTTACTGAGAAATAATATTAATAATGTAAATAAAATAACAGAAAATAATTTATGATAAAAATTAATGTCTAAAGCAAAATAAGAAAAATTTCAAATGAGGAAAATTATGTCGTTCAGCAACCAGATAAATGGTAATTACAATATTATTACGGATGCCTTTTTCATATTACTAATAACAGTAACTTTTAAAAAAACATTTGAAGAGAAAATGAGGTCATTATTTAAAATATCGCATTTTTACTCATAACGATATTACATTTCAATATTTCTTTTCATTATGGACACTGAGATTGAGATTTTACTTTCAGTTGACTTCAGTTAGTGAAAATAATGTCACAGTAAAAACGAAATTAGTTTTTTTTTTTAATAAAACTATTTTTCTGTGAGTGCATATAAAATAAAATTTCTGGATTTCGCCGGCACTCAAATTACAATTTTAACTGAAGATGTGCGAATATTTGCATGCAAAATTGTAACTGGAAAACTTGACATTAAGTTTGGAAATATATTTATTATATATTGATTCAATAATGTAATTACTTTTGCTTTTTTTTTTTAAATCAAATCGATCTGGTCTTTTAAACATTTCATTCGTCGAATTCGACGGCATTCCACTCGTTTTATTGTTAAAATGCATTTCCTTTTTCTCAGAGTCTATAAAAAAGCGTTTAAACTAAAGAAGTCCGTTTATGATGAATCTAGTCAATGAAGAAATAGCACTTCAAATTGTATCTCTTTATTATTCCGCAATTCCAATGTCTCAGAGAGAAATTGCTAATCAATTGGGTATTTTACACCGTTCTGTTTGCTATTATATTGATAAACACAAGAAAAATGAAGTTAGTTCATTGCATTCTAAACGGGGTCGCCCTTCTAAAAGACCGCTATCGATTTTTATTTTCTAATCGGAGGCGAAACTGAATTCTGCAATGGCAAAATCTGCATTCAACTTGTTCTTTTTTTCCTTTTTTTTTTTTTTTTTTTTTTTTTACGAGTCGTGCTCATGTAAGTGATGTTAAGGGCTGTTTCAACTAAACAATGCAATGGCTCACACATCAATGAAAACGATGGAAAAAATCAATGAATTAACTTATATTTTGCTATGCGCTTTAAAACATTTTAAGAACAAGAGGGGAAACTTTGAATAAGTCTTAATGACTTAAGTAATTTTTTATTTAACATTAATCAATACATAATTTAATAACTACAAAAAATTGAATTATTTTAATTGCAATAAAACATTTTTGTTTTTTAGAATGTTCAAACAGAAGAAAATGATTTTGTACAATTAATAATCTGGATCAATTTTACCCCGCAGTATCCTATAGCACGTAACCAATTTAGCACATTTATTTACAGCCTAAGCGATTTCTGAGTTTAGAGTGAATGAAGCCAAAGTTAGAAAATACTTTTTTTTTTTTTTCTATTGGAAATGATAAAATACAATACAGTAATAGTGAATTTTTAATATTACATCTAATGTTGTATATGTGAGACAGATATTTAATGTGAAATTTTACAGATCAGTGTAGTATTTGGGGTTTTTGACAAGAGTTTTTTGACATGACGGTTTAAATCGGATAAAACCGCACACTGTCAAAAACTTTCCTACCCTGTTCAAATGTTAGAAGATCGATCAGGGATGCTGCGGACGCGCTGTAGCGCGTAAAATACGCAAAAAATCGGCGACTGGACGAGAAAAATAGCTCTTACGCGTCCCGTGGGACGCTTAATTTCATCAAAAGATTGCAAAAAATGGCAACTTTAGCTAAAAAATCGCGAAATAGCGATCATTTTCAACAAATTTCGTCAAAAGATTTGTGAAAAAAATGGCTAATTTGTCACAAAATCTCGAAAAAAAAGGCAGATTTCCCTAAAAGATCACGAAAAAACGACATATTTCGTCTAAAACCGTAAATTTTGTCAAAGAATTCACGAAAAGCCGAAATTTTTATCGAAAAATCATAATAAAACGTCAAAATTCGTCAAAAAATCGCGAAAAAACGGCAAATTTTGTCAAAAAATCGCGAAAAAACGGCAAATTTTGTCAAAAAATTAGCGAAAAACCGTCAAGTTTCTCCCAAAAAATTGCGAAAAAACGCAAATTTCGTCACAAAATCTCAAAAAAAAAAAAAAAAAATTCTTCAAAAGAACGCAAAAAACGACAAATTTCGTCTATAAATCGCGATAAAACGACAAATTTTATCAAAAAATTCGCGAAAAGTAACAAATTTTGTAAAAAAAAAATCGCGATAAGACAACAGATTTCGTCAAATTCGCGAAAAAAACGCAAATTTCGTCAAAAAATCCCGAAAAAAACGAAAATTTCATCAAAAAGTCCCGAAAAAACGCAAATATCGTCAAAAGATCGAGAAAAAAAAACAGAACTTTCGTCAAAAGATCGTGAAAAAACACAAATTTCGTCATAGGAGCATGGGGAAAAAATAAGTTAATGCCGGGAGTGAATTTTCCTGTTCCAAAAACTTATTTTCTTGCTTCAAAATTACTTTTTTGCTGCTCCAAAAATATATTTTCCAGCTTCACAATCCGTTTTTGACTGCTACAAGTCTTTCTGAGAAAATGTAACTCCTGAAAGCACCTATTAATTAAATGAAAAATATCCTTTACTCAACAAGTTTTTTTTAATTTTTTTTTAATTAATTTATTTATTTTTTAGAAAAATGTCTTTTTCAATAAATCAGTCTTGCCCCTTTTTAAAAGAAATACTAACGATAGTGACTCTTGTTATCTTCTACACACAAATAAGCATTATTTTATAATTAAATTTGTATCTTGCACATTTATTTTTTAAAAAAAAGTATAAAAAAAATTCTCTTAATAATTTAAAAAACTTAATATTGGTTTTAATTCTTTATTTATTCTTAAAATAATAATTATTGCATTTCATTTTTCTTTTGCAAGTGAAAAAGTTCAATTATTACGTCGAAAAATATAACTTAGTAGTGGGGACCCGCTTTTGTAAAAAAGGGACCCAATATTTTAGAAGTCCTGGGTCCCCGGGACCCATGATTTTTCAAGTCCAGCGGCATCACTGTGCGCTGGAAGATATGTATCACTCTGGAAGGAAACTATGTTGAAGAATAAAATCAATTTTTGACAAAGAAAACGTTTTTTAATTGTTAGTCCCGAGATTTTTCCCCCCCATGTAGTACATAAAAAGGACCACCCTCCTCCCTCCCTTAGGAGTAGGCCTGGGCCTTAAATCGATTTATCTCTTAAATCGATTTAAAGCTTACATCGGAAATCGCGATTTAGTCAGTTTCTTAAATCGATACATCGGAAATCGCGATTTAGCCATTGCTATACATCGCGATTTAGCCATCGCCTTACATCGCGATTTTGCCATTGTCTTACACCGGGATTTAGTCAGTCTTAAATCGTGATTTAGCCATTGGTTTTAAATCGATTTCAAATAATGATTCACAGTTAACATTAGAAAATTGAGTTATCTACTTTGGTGTATATACTGCTTGCATGTCAAACTAGTGTTAAATCGATTTAAGCAAACTTTGCAAGCCTCAATGCTTTCCGATTTAGGAAAAAGGTGATGTAAGAAAAATATGATTTAGGGAAAACAGAGCAAGTTGGTGTTAAATCGATTTAGAGGATCCGATTTAAACACGCATCACAAACATCAATGTTTTCGATTTAAGAAAAAGGCGATTTAAGAAAAAGTCTATTTAGGAAAAACATTGAAAGCTGGTGTTAAATTGAAATAGTAGGATTTGATTTAAAATTAGCAGCGGTCACTTGCCATGTGGATATTAAAAATGTAAAAGTGGCAATTAAAAAATTTCCTTCGTTTGCCACCCTTGTCGTCATTTGCCAAGTGGCGGTTAAAAAAATCCATTTTCGGTCGCCCAGTGAAATGCTGTTTTTTTCATAGAAGTATGGATCTCTACATTGATTACATCTAATTAGAAAAGTGTTTTCTTCTTTTTCCTACTGGATGCAAACAGATTTCAATGACATAGCTGTATTTTCAATATTTTGGTTTTTTGCAGAGTTCTTTTATTGTGTTCAGTTTGATTATTTTTTCGAGAAATGCAGTTTCATTTTGCAAAAATATATTCATCGGCAATGATTCCACACACATTTCAAGTAATTTTAAGCTATCGATCGCCATCCTAGTCGTCACTCGCCAAGTGGCGATTTAATAGATCTATTTTCAATCGCCAAGTAAAATGCAGTTTTTTTCATGGAAATATGCATCTCTTCATTAATTACATCTAATTAGAAAAGTGGTTATTTCTTTTTCCTGCTGGATGCAAACAGATTTCAATGACATAGCTGTATTTTCAATATTTTGGTTTTAGCAGAGTTCTTTTATTGTGTTCAGTTTGATTATTTTTTCGAGAAATGCAGTTACATTTTGCAAAAATATATTCATCGGCATTGATTCCACATGCATTTCAAGTAATTTGTTGGCTATTGATCACCATCCTAGTCGTCACTCGCCAAGTGGCGATTTAATAGATCTATTTTCAATCGCCAAGTAAAATGCAGTTTTTTTCATGGAAATATGCATCTCTACATTAATTACATCTAATTAGAAAAGTGGTTATTTCTTTTTCCTACTGGATGCAAACAGATTTCAATGACATGGCTGTATTTTCAATATTTCGTTTTCTTTGCCATATTCTTTTATCTATTTCAGTTGGATGTTTTTTTCAAGAAATACAGTTTTATTTTGCAAAATATATTCATCAGATTTGATTCCATATGCATTTCAAGTAATTTATTGGTCATCGATCGCCACTCTAGTCATCACTCGCCAAGTGGCGACTTAAAATAATAATTACTGATCACCAAGTGAAATATAGTTTTTTTCAGAAAAATATGCATATCTACATTGATTACGTCTAATTAGAGAACTGGTTAATTCTTTTTTCTATTGGATGCAAGCAGATTTCGATGACGTTTTTGTATTTTCAATATTGCGGGGGTTTTTTGCCATGTGCTTTTAGTATATTCAGTTTGATTATTTTTTCAAAAAATATAGCTTTATTCTGGAAAATATATTTATCAGCTTTGATTCTACGTGCATTTCAAATAACTTATTCCTTTTTTCACACTGGATGCAAATGGATTTCAAGGGCATTTCAGTACCTTCAATTTTCGACTTCTGTTGCATGCTTAGCTCTTTGGTTATTTTTTTCCCAAGATAATACTGTTTAATGATTCGAAATACACTCACCAGTATAGATGCCAACTGTATTATTACGTTGGTAGTATAAATTTGGCGCCTCCTAAATTCCCGCGCCGGGGCTACCGCTCCCTTCTT
This sequence comes from Maratus speculifer, assembly GCA_964019185.1. Classification (NCBI taxonomy): domain Eukaryota; kingdom Metazoa; phylum Arthropoda; class Arachnida; order Araneae; family Salticidae; genus Maratus; species Maratus speculifer. Next base: position 27,479,148 of record OZ025291.1, read on the forward strand.
CCCCCCCCCCTTCCGCCCTTCTGCACAGCGCTACCCTCTCAGAAATGTATGCTGTAACTCAGCTCCCTCTGAAATAAGTCTACATACGCTACTGCTAGCATAGATGTCAACTGCATGTGATGTGTGTAGTGTATTACTAACACATTTATTAAGGGGGTCCCTCCCCCGGAAATTCTGTTTTTAATAGTGAAAATGTGCAATTTCCCCCCCCCCCCCCCCCGGGAGCCACAGAAATACCTCTCGGAGAAAAGTGTCTGAATTCAACATTGCATTTATTTAACAATTAAAATCCAAAAAACAATGTTTTTTTTTTTTATTAATTCACTAATAATGCCTAAGGGGGGGGGGGGGAGGAGCAAGTTTAAAGTTAAAATTCAAATTTGCAGGTCTGAGCCTTAAATCGTCTTAACGCTTACATCGGAAATCCGATTTAACTATTGGTCTTGAATAGATACATCGAACGTCGCGATGTAGCGAAACGATGTAGCCTTGATTTAACGCTTACATCGGAAATCCGATTTAACTATTGGTATTGGTTTTCAATAGATACATCGGACGTCGCGATTTAGCCAGTTCTTAAATCGCGATGTAGCGAAACGATGTAGCCTTGCCTCAATGCTTTCCGATTTAGGAAAAAAGCGATGTAAGAAAAATACGATTTAGGGAAAATAGAGCAAGTTTGTGTTAAATCGATTTAGCAGGTCAGGACAGGACCGTAGCTAGAAGTGAATAATAGGTTGCCGGGGGGGGGGGGGGGGGGCTCGAGAAAATGTAGGGGGTGCTTATTTGTTTTTTATCTTCCTTTGACACAAAGAAAAATTAGTGCATATTCACATTGTAGATACTATGTTTCACATTAAACTGTTGTAATAACTTCATTTTATGCTAAATAAAGTACATGATGATGAAAATTTTGAGTCTATAACTGGTGAAAAATTAAACATTATGTTAGCTTCATATGTACAAATAGGATGAGGGAGTGCTGAAACGCTTATGTATTTAAATTGTATCTATGATACAATTTAGTAATTCTGCAAAACTGTGAAAGGGTCTCAAAACTAAATTAGATTTTTGAACAGAATTTCATTTGGATTTTTGGAACAGAAATTCATTGAGTGACCTTGGAATCTTTTTCAGGGGGGGGGGGGTCAAAATATTTTAGGTGGGCTGAGCCGCCCATAGCGCCCCCTATGTGTTAAATCGATGTAGCAGGATTTGATTTAATACAATAAAAATTAGCGGCCGACACTTGCCATGCGGTAATTAAAGATATAAAACTGGCGATAATTTTTTTTTTTTTTTTACGATCGCCAAGTGAAATGCAGATTTTTTCATGGAAATACGCATCTCTACATTGATTACATTTGATTAGAAAAGTGGTTATTTCTTTTCCCTACTGGATGCAAACAGATTTCAATAATTTAGCTGTATTTTCAATAACGGGAGCAGAATCGGCGCAACGCTGCGACAAACTATTTTTTAACTTTTAAAAATTTAGCAAAAATTAAAAAAATTCTGTCCTAAATCCAAAATTTCGGACATAAAATGCATTGCGAATTTCGATAGTCTTTGAGAAAAAAATCAATTTCGTCATATATCGCGAAAAACACGCGAATTTCGTTCAAAGATCGTGAAAAAACGGTAAATTTCGTCAAAAAATCACGAAAAAAGGCAAACTTCTTCAAAAGATCACGAAAAAACGGCAGTTTTTGTCAAAAAAATCAAGGGAAAAAAACGACAAATTTTATGAATAAATTACGAAAAAAAAAAAAAGGCTAATTTCGACAAAAAATTACGAAAAACGGCAAATTTCTTTAAAAAATCACGAAAAAAACGGCCAATTTCTTCAAAAGATCGCGTAAAAACGGCAATTTTCGTATAAGATCACGGAATAACGACGAATTTCTTCAAAAAATCGCGAAAAACGGCAAATTTCGTAAAAAAAATCACGAAAAAACGGCAAATTTCTTCAAAAGGTCGCGAAAAAACGGCAAATTTCTTCAGGAGATCGCGAAAAAACGGCAAATATCTCCAGAAGATGGCGAAAAAACGGCAAATTTCTTCAGGAGATCGCGAAAAACGGCAAATTTCTTCAGGAGATCGCGAAAAAACGGCAAATTTCTTCAGCAGATCGCGAAAAAACGGCAAAATTCTTCAAGAGATCGCGAAAAAAAACAGCAGGTTTCGTCAAAGGGGACTCCCCCACCCCTCTTTTGGACAATGTATGAGGTGTTAAAAATTCTGAGAACAAAGACAACTTCATTTAAAAATATACTTTTCTTTTGTCTATCACAAATACTTAGGAGGTTTGAGTGCATATAATGTAATGCGAGGGATTGGTCTGCAGACTGTTTTTTAAAGTTTTTACTTGTGTTGCAGACTGCAGAAAAAATTTTTGCTGCTGGGTTTTCAATATTTTCGTTTTTTGTCACGTTCTTTTAGTGTGGTCAGTTGGAATTATTTTTCCAAGAAATAAAAGTTTTATTTTGGAAAATATATTAATTCACCAGGTTTGATTTCTCATGCATTTCAAGTAAATTTATTGGACATCGATCGCCACCTTAGTCGTCACTCACCAAGTAGCAATTAAAAAATCTATTTTTAGTCGCCAAATGAAATGTAGTTTTTTTCATGGAAACATGCATCTTTACATTGATTACATCTAATTAAAAAAGTGGTTATTTCTTTTTCCTACTGGATGCAAACAGATTTCAATGACATAGCTGTATTTTCAATATTTCGGTTTTTTGCGAGTTCTTTTATCGTGTTCAATTGGATTATTTTTTTAAGAAATACAGTTTTATTTTGGCAAAATATATTTATCAGCTTTGATTCCACATGCATTTCAAGTGATTTGCTGGTCATCAATCGCCACTCTAGTCATCACTCGCCAAGTGACGACTTAAAATAATAATTATTGATCGCCAAGTGAAATACAGTTTTTTTCATCAAAATATGCATATCTACATTGATTACACCTAATTAGAGAACTGGTTAATTCTTTTTTCTATTGGATGCAAGCAGATTTCGATGACATTTTTGTATTTTCAATATTGCGGGGGGTTTTTGCCATGTGCTTTTAGTATATTCAGTTTGATTTTTTTTTTTCAAGAAATATAGCTTTATTCTGGAAAATATATTCATCAGCTTTGATCCCACATGCATTTCAAATAATTTATTTCTTTTTTCACACTGGATGCAAATGAATTTCAAGGACATTTCAGTATCTTCAAAATTCAATTTCTGTTGCATGCTCAGCTCTTGGATTATTTTTCCCCCAAGATATACTATTTATTTAATGATGCGAAATAACTATACTATATAGCACAAGAAAGGATAAAGGGGGAGGGGGTAATAAATACTGTATACTGTCTCTATAAAAAAAAAAACTGGTTTTCATAGTCTAAAGGTAAAATCGCTAAATCGCGATTTAGGGCTAAATCGCGATGTAGAATGGGTGATAAATCGATTTAAGAAATTCCTACATCGGCCCAGTGCTACTTAGGAGGGAGGAGGGTGGGGGATAAGGGTACTGTTTTTTGCTCACTCACTAATTTTAAAATCTACTTGCCTCAATTTTTGATACTCTCTATAAAATTACATTGCGTGTAAACTTATTTTCCCTTGCTCTTCTTTTTTAAATGATTGCTCCCCTCCCCCTCGCCCAACTTTGTAATATGTATAAATTTAAATTTTTTTATTCCCTAAATAATAAAAATATCTCTAATTTTTTGTATGGGTTGTGTGGGATTGCATAATTATTCCACCAAGGTCACATTTATCTTAAAGATTTGTCATAGATCTATATGTTTTCGCTGGAATCTGCAGGAGGAACTTTTATCGTTTAAGAAAGAATTATGAAAATTCCAAATACACTCTGAATGTCACCTTTACCTGTGTATTTATAAAATGCCTCACAGTAAGAGTGATATAAAAAAAATTTTCATATTCATGAGATGCATTGGAAATAAAATATACTGTTGTAGAATAGAAACAATCTTCATGTTCGAGTTTTCACTGGCATGTTCTTAAATTAGTACAATTGACTCATGATAGTTCAATTAATCATTAAGCCCAGAAAACCTTACATTTTCAATTATGTTGAAATTAGTTCGTTAATTCAAATATATGTTTATTGCACCATTTAATTCCAACTGTCAAGAGATAACTTCAATGCAAATGAGTGTGTCCTTTTTTTAAAAATAAATATTTGCCAAACACAAGATATTTAAGTTTGTAGGAAATGCATGTACAATAAATAAACACAAAAGCATATATTGTTCTTATAGTTTTTCCCAATGGATAGTTTGTATAGTAGACCAGGGTAATTCCCCCCCCCCCCTCAAAAAAAACCTTTACCCATTTTTCCCCCTTTACAGATAGCATGAAAAGTCATTTTCTATACTATTTTAGAATATGAAAATTCGAACCTCTTTCTCTCTTCCTTAGAGTTCGACCATCTACACTCGCATTTGAGCTTCAGGCATATCCAGTAATATTACTAGGCAATCTCAATTAAATACCATTAAATTTTTCTCATAAATACTTTTGATTGCCTTCATTTATTCATAAATTCGATCTTCATACTGCAGGGTTAACATAATTAAATTAGTCTTGTTGCGAATTTAGGTTAGTGAGCTATACAAAATCTACCTTAATATCTCTAGCAAACTGGTCTTTTGTGTCTTTACTATGGTTATACGGATGGGTTCACCTTTACTTTTGCTAATCCTTGCCATATAATTCGTGTACATATATTTACTTGCGTCTACGTGAATATCATGCATGCTTCTTCTTTCATTAGATTTCTTTTTTCTTTTCTTTTCTTTTTTTTCTCTTGAGGGTAAATTGCGGTCCATTTCCTGATGTATGCATATGCAGTGTTCGAGTTAAATTGCTTCCTCCTGTATTTACGCTGGAGAAGTGCTTGTTCTAAAGTGTAAGGTTGTGATAAAATGCATTGCCGAATGTGATTTTGCTTTAACATTTTGAGGTAAATGAAATGGAATTAATGATGGTGTTTGAACAGATATTGATTGTTCTAGTATTTGTTTTGAGCGAGAAGCGCAAACGATTTTCCTCGATGTTACAAAATTTGTATTTTGGTAGTCTGCTCTAGAGGTTTGCACGGGACGGAATTTCTGGGCCCGGCACGAACGAAAGTTATTTTAGTCCGACCCGACCCGTTATAAAAATCAAAAGTTAACCCTGCCCGGCCCGTTTATATTTTTACATTCCTAGGCCCCGCCATGCCCATACAGAAATCAGTGAAAACAGGCCCTGCCCGATCTGGCCCGACATAATTTCTACAATTTCGAAAAAAATCAAATTTTATAGCATATTTTGCAGAAAATACACAATAGCAGCTTCAATGATTACTTAGATTCTTGGACTTTCAACATTCAACATTGTCAGAAAAAATTCGTCAATATACGCTAAGTTATCCTTATTTTTTCACAAACAATTTCCGTACTCCCAGAAAACATATTTGATCCGTGAATTCATTCCGAAAGTCTAAAAATGAGGAAGAAATTTCGTTTATTTCTAGCACGTATGCGTACTGGGTCTGTTAGTAATAAATTCGAATTTATTTTTTAAATAAAAAACAAAAAATTCTATAGATTAAGGCATTAAGGTGTCTAATTTAGTTTAAAATGACAAAAATGTTTTCGAATTTAAAGATAAACAACAATTAGGGGAAGATGGGGATACTTGAGCCACTTTTTAAAGTTTTTTTTTAATTTTTTATAATTTCTGAGAACAAAATAAAATATTGAAAATGAAAATTTGATATTTTTTCTTCAATTTAAAACCACTCAATTAATTTTGAACTATTTTTCTATGTCTAATTAATTTTTACTTTTTTTTTTTTACATCGTGGCTCAAGTATCCCCATGGAGGGGATACTGAAGCCAGTACGGAAAAATACCTATAAAAATAATTTTTTAGCTTTATTTTTGTACAAATATTTTACAGAATGATAAATTATGATGCATAAAGTCCTTTAAAACCAATTAAGATTAGAATTCAGATGTTTCAGCTTTTTGGTAACATGTATGAACAACAAATTCAGAATGGTTGTAAAACCACACATCTTTTTTCTTTTACCTACATGGCAACTCAGTAGTGTCCTCTGTTGGGGACAATAGAAGTTATTTCTTTGATTAAAAAAAGTTGCAGTAACAGAGGTTACAATTTCAATATAAAATATTAACCTTAATATATTATATTAAAAAATAAATATTTAATATGTTGGATCTAACTAATTAAAATATTAGAGATTAGTATACATTTATCTAGACAGGCTATTTTGTTAAAATGGATATTTTCATTTAAAAAAAAATACATTTTTAAACATTTTTTTTTCTAAATCATTATTTTTTTTCTTAAAAAAATAACTTATAAAAAATGAAAAGAAAAAATTATGCTCCCTTTTATCCAGAAAAAAAATATATTAGTGAATATAAGTACGTAATTTTATCTTTTGTTTATTTTACCCATGTCTAATTTCCTAGTGGGGATGGTTGAGACATGGCTCAAGTATCCCCAATCTCACTGGCTCAAGTATCCTTATTTTTATCCTTATAGTTATCCTTATCCACTATTTTTATTTATCAGAGTTTTACTAAGTAAAACATGCAGCTATTTGAGCTATTTAGGATTCAAAATACAATTGAGATTATACTTATTAAATTTATATATATTGTTGCAACTTTAAACGAAACTTTGATAACAAAAAAATGAAAAAAACATGCACCTAAATATTTACTTTACATAGAGAAAAACAACTTTTAATCTCCATACTTTCAAAATGGTACCAAGGTATGTGATTTCTTTTTTACATGTTCAGAACTATAAGTATGTTACCGTATTGCCAGTTTTAGACAGAAAAATTAACCAACTGTAGAAATAATAGGGGTGGCTCAAGTATCCCCACTCTCCCCTACTTTCTTCATTCATTCCAAAATTTTAACAATTTGTTATTCAAAGTTGGATAAGTTGAATAAAGTTGAATTTACTACATTAATTATATAGTAAATAATCGCATTTAAAATATACTTTAAGTGAACACAGTTAAAAGATATTTTAATTAAAAAATAAAATGCAAAACAAATGATATTACTAAAAAAATCTTATCAAATAAAAATAGAACATCCATATTTTTCCTCTAGCAATCTACGTAAATATAATTAAAATTCACATTTTTATGCTATATTAATACTAACGTATAAAAACCCCAGCCGCAGTTTCATTAAAGACGAAATCTTCCCGAAATTAACTTCAGAATTAAAAGCTTTTTAAAGAAATAGTTCAAACCACACCCATATAAAACGAACGCTTTTACTTCAAAGTGCTTTCCTGGTGTGCAACCGTGGCGCAGAGCCAGCGCTCTCGCCTGCCAACGGTGGAGTCGTTGGTTCGATCGTCACGTCTGCCGCGTTTATATTTTCCAAACTTTTTTGAATTGACGGATATTTTACCTCTTTTGACGGAGAAAAAAAAAATAAACGGATATTCGTCAATTTACAGACAATTACTGGCAGCGGTGCTGCCAGTACATTTTCTATGAAAAGACGGAAGTTTTTTTGAGAGTGAATAAGGATTTATTAAAAAAATAATATAGTTTAAAATAAAAGAAATTAAAAAAAAAAGCCCTCATAACTGTGAAGTTGTATAGTAAAAGGTAGATTTGTGAAAATATTTTTATATAATTTATTAAAGACTTTCTCAAATGCGAAGGAGCTACTTTCTGATACATTTTTGAATTCAATTCTTTTCGGAAACGCGAAGATTAGCAGGTGTTTTTGTTCAAAAACTATGTAATTGAATGGCGCTATCCATTTTTCGATAAAAGCAATATATCTTCGGAGAAAATACTGTCAAATTTAGCGTTTTGAATCAAATTTCCGAAAGCGATAGCATGGAAAGGGAGAAAAAGTGAGTGGAGCACGGAGTATCATCATTCAACTTGCAATCAGGGGTGCAAAAGTCTAGGTTCCAGCAGGCAGTCTCTCACCACTAAATTTATTCATTTTCCGTCTAACATTTTGTGTAAAAATCTTGCTAGAATGCTATTAAATTGTCAGCGAAGAAAACTTTTAATGGTGAGTGACTACCCGCTGACGCCTAGATTTTTGTACTTCTGCTTGCAATAATTATTGTTGAAATCGGTTTGGCTTGGTATTTCATGAAGTTCCGTAGCTAGTTTAGAACATTTTTAGCTCTTTTAAATTTCGAATTTTTTAGAAACTGTTTTTATAGAGCATATATATCTTATAAGTAACTGCCATGCCTAATTACAAGTATTTTACGTTTTTCAGTAACAGAAAAATTGCATGTTTCATTTTTTTTTTTTTTTTTTTTTTTTTTTTTTTTTTTGTTTCTGCATCATTTTGGGGTTAGTGCCACCGGACATAAAATGTTGTTGGAACTATGTTGTTAGAACAGAAACTCCATCATTTCTTTAAAATCGGGTCGGCATAGTTCCAGAGATTATTCCCCACTCCACTCCATAAACAGACAAACGTTATTTCTTTATAAATAAACTTAATTAGTCGAATTAAAATTATATGGTATTTAATATTCATGCTTTTTTTCAAATGCATGCAATAAGCAATTAGCATTACTATTTTTACAGATGATACATGGCGTGCAGCCACTAATACTCTAACTGCTAGCCTGTGACCTTCTTTGTATGTCATTATTCTTTAAATAAGTGTCTGACTTTATTTAAAAAGTTAATGCAGTAGACTTATTTTTTTTTTTCAAGTATCAGTCTGATGCAATTTATTCTAATAAAATAGATGCATATAGATTCCACAACTTTTATTGCTTTAGAATTTATAAACAATTAGTGTTCTATTTTAAACAATCACATACGCAGATGAAAATTAAAATTAGTTTAAAAATAAATCTGAAATTTCTCCTGTATTTTGATTTATTCATCAAACTTATATTTGGAAAAATGCCCATTAAATTTAGTTATTCAACGTCAGCGTTTTGAAATTATACCTCGCTAGGATCATTATCAATGCATAGGTTCCTAAGTAAACGTTGAAGTAGTAACAGAACATAATTTTTTCTTTTTTCTATTTTAAAATTTATATATTCAGAAGTTGTTTTCTTTACGGGGGAAAAAATGTTGGTATACAGCTGCCAAATATTCGGTATTCGATCTAAAATTTGGCTGCGCGCTGCGGCTAAATCACTATTCGTTACATCCCTAAACTCCACTTACTTTTCACAGTCCACTTACTCAATCAAAAATAAAGTACAGCGTGCCTCACTTTGAGACAAACTGACATTTTCATTCATAAAAATTAATAATAATATAGATACGTAACAATCTTTCAACCATCTTGCTTTGCTTTCTGTAATATTTTGATATCATCCAGCTATGTAGTGGAGGGTATACGCCGGATATCTTCTGGATTTTTTTAAGAAGCACCGTATACCCTCTGTCTGTCAAGAAAGCTATAGTATGTATATCTAGGGCAGCGGTTCCCAATCTATGGGTCGCGACCCACTGGTGGGCCGCGGTAGTTGTTTTGGTGGGTCGCGGAACAATCGAAGTTTGTTATTAAACTATTTTTAATTTCATCTGTTTAAAATGATATGATAATTTCAACAGGAAATAACATTTCAAGGAAAAATCCTTAATTTCCTTGTAGAGTAATATGGATACGAATAACGAATATCCAGAAATATTTAAAATTAGCTTTGAGGTCCATGATGGAATTCAACACTTCGTGCTTATAACCACATGCTTTTTCTACTTCGCTACTTTTAAAAGGCAAGTACTAAGACAAACTGTAAGTTAATATATGTTCCACAGATTGGAAAACACCAGTACCAGAAATCTCATTTATTATAAAGTTATGTTTTTATAATAATTAAAGGTATTTTTAGCTTTCTTTGTAGTTGGTGCATTGTTTTATTTTTAATTACATTCACTTACACACAGAGAGATTACCAATTCTTGTTTTTGTTGATAATGTACGAAAATTTGTGTTTTTCATAGGATAGGATAGCCGAGTGTATAGAGATTGTAAAAAAAAAAATAGCTACACTGATATACAGCTTTATTTTGGGTGGGTCGTGAAATTTTTTTTTCAGAGTAAGGTGGGTCGCGTACCGAAAAAGTCTGGGCGCTGCTCTAGGGTATACGCTCTGTCATGAGCGTCTACCGTCTGTTATTTTTACGACTACAGCACTGATATCATCAAACGTGTTGGTAAATGGCCACTTTCGCTTACGTACATTCTCAATTAGACGCTCCATAGTTCAGAATGCTATTGAGGTTATGTATGGTTGAATTGCAGTTAGCTTCCCAGCATATCACATGACATTATCGAATGTCACAGAAAGTATGGAACCGATTGCAACCTTGGTTTCCTGTAAATAAAAAAAAAAAAGTTATAGCATGTGTTATCTTTTTTAGGTGCGTTTGTAATTATGTAAATACGTAGTACCTGTAGTCGTCGTTCAGTCTGTCTGTCCGCATATATAGAGCAAAAACTATTCAACCGAATCGTTTGAAATTTAAAGATATAATTATTGCTTAGTTTTGTTGAGACTTTTTAAATTTTATGAGTATCGAATGTATAGTTTGATTACAGAGATTACCAAAATTATTCCGTTACATTAAGGTTGATAGTAGATATGGGCATTATTTAACATAACAGGGTAAATATTCGTAATATTAACCAAAAACTTATTATTCAATAACATATTACCAAAAAGTCCCTGTTAATTTTGGAACGCCTCGCATGATAAGCATTTTAAAAAGAAGAAACAAATAGTAAGGCTGAAAATCATTTTAGGAATACATATTTATAAATTAATAAAAGTTTAGTTCTATATAAAAAAAAATCCAACTTATAAATCTATTTGAATTCTGAGGCAAAGAATTTCTATTACTGCAGAAAACGAAAATCCCCAACTGCATTAAAACGCTTTTGAGACAGAGAGAGAGAAAAAATATTCCGACGCACAAAAAAACCCCTATGAAACTTTCTTTTTGACTCGTCACTGTCGATCTACTACGATTCCAAGACATTAAAAATCTCTTTTGTCTAATCAAGCAAGCCAATCATAGGAACCATTTTCCTTTTGCATTGTCCAAGACATTAAAAATCCTTTTGGTCTAATCAAGGAAGCCAATCATAGGAAACTTTTGAATAATCTGTCCTTTTGCTATCTCAAAAGTTCACGTGATAAAATCTCTCAAAAGCTATTCGTTGTTGATTATTCTATGAATATTTAAAAACATCTGGCTTCGATTCTTCACAGAATATATTTTATCGTTTGAATTTTTTATAACGCTCTCAGTTACAAAAATTAAGGCAATGGAATCAGTTTTTAGAATAACGAAAACAACATTTATTGAAAAAAAAAAAAAAAAAAAAAAAAAATAGCTGGAATAATGAAAATTTCTTTTATCAAACAAATAGGTAGAATACAATACTGAAAATGAAATGAGGGAAAAATGTGTGTTTATTCTAAAGTTCGTGAAGTTAGTCAGTGACGCTTGCAGATTATTAAAATGCAAGGCGATAATGTCGGCCATCTTTGGTCATATTTTTAATGGGAAGGAATCTCTGTTTGAAAAATGGAATTAAAGAGACTTACGGATTTAATTGTTGATAGAAAACTGTTTTATAGCTCGGGCACGGGCCATAATCTTTCGTTGATGTAGTTAGATGGGTAAAACGGTGGCAATCTTTGAGTTTGAATATTTAAAAGGTATATTACTATGTACTCATGGTATTTGGGGAAAGGGGGGGGGGGTATTTTGGCGCTATGATTTTTATTTAATAAAATGTTTATTGCTGTTTTTTTTATCATTATTTTTTTGTCAATATTACGTCGTTAGAAAATACGAACTGGAAAACATCACTTTTGTAATTGTACTTTACTGAAAAAAAAGAAGAAAAATAGCCTGGTGAGGACACATCCATTCGAAAAGGGATGGGAGGGGGGGGGGAGCGAAGGGGGGCGGTCCCGACGGATGCGGAAATTTATAGGGCGCCAATTTTATACTACCAACGTCATTTTTTGACCTGTCACAAGTTTTTTTTTTTTTTTGGGGGGGGGGATTTTAAATACGTACTTGCACATACGAAATTTGTGGGATGAATGACATTTGATTAAAAATATTACAAGTAATGTTTCGTGCTCTTGGGATGAATGACATTTGAATAAAAATATTACAAGTAATGTTTCGTGCTCTTGTGGGATAATCTTTGAATATGCGTTGACAAATATTGATTCGGGGATGTCAAAATTCGAACTTCAAATCAAGATGCTAACGAATAAAGATCATTTTTTTTTTTTTTTTTTTTTTTTTTCTTTTTTAACAAATCGCATTGTTAAAACGGTGTTGTTTTTATGGAGGATATTTCTGATTGTTTAGAAAAAAAATAATTTCTAAACCGTCAGTTTTGGAGTCATTGTAACAGTTGCAAAATGCTTTAAACTTTCTTCTGCATCATATAAATATTAATTTACATTAAAATAATTATTTTTTAAATTGTTAAGAAACTACATATTTTATACAGGGTTCAGTAAGTTTCCTATAACTTTTATTTAGATTTTTTTTTGTGTGTGTGTGTGTGTCTTAACAAGTAATTCAGCAAAAAAAAAAAGTTCTACGGGCAAAATTTACTGAGTGATGATACTTATAAATTTTCAACGAAGAAAAATGCATTTTTAGTGCAAGAAAACGATAATAATACGTGAAATGTAAAGTATCACAACTAAGTTTTTGTCTTGCAAAAATTAAAATTTTAACTCTATGTTGATTTTAAAGGCACAGGTTTATCTGAACTAAAACAGCGTCTATACTTATGATCAAAATTATTCAAGATACCTTAATTAACGGCCCTATAATTAAAATGTCTGTTGACAGCATAGTCTCGTCGATTAGTTATACGTTACAAAAATAACAGGTTGTTGAAACCTGTTACCTGTGAATGTGTGGAACGATGTAACCTGTTAACCAAAAATAACTATATTTCCCATCTCTAGTTGATAGGTAAAAAGAAATGTTTCAAGTTCATTTTAAGTGTGTTACAGCCTTTCAAACAGGATAAAATTGGTATCATTTACTAAAGTGTACTAAAATGTACATTATGCGCAATATGTGGTGCAAAAATGTTTATTATTTATTTACAGAGCTACAAAAAAGAATTCTGTTACATAATTATATATTGGGAAAACATTATTTTTTTGGTGTATTTCTATCAAGTTGAATTATTTCATACATAATGAAATTGATATACGTTACTGAAATTCATTGAAAGTTACTTAAGAGAAAATGAAAAGACTTCGGATATCGGAAAAGATTTCGGAATTCCAAAAGATTTCTGATACTATACACTGTACTAGAAATACTGTATGTTATAGATTTTTGCTAGAAGTGCATTTTTAGTTGTGATATGAGTTTTAAGTTTAGCTACATTTTTGCATTATATATTTGTGGGTATGAATGCTGTAGATTATGTCCAATCCAGAGTAACATAACATGAAAATAGCTTAAAAGAGGTTTTCGAATGAATTAAGCATTTTTACGCTATCTGATGATATGTAATGATTCTAGGTTTTCCAGTTAATTGTGACCAATTTTAGATAAAGTCCTATTACTTTCGTATAACTGAATTGAAGATATTTAATTATATCAAATTTTGTATTCTTGCATTTTTGCATAAGAGTTTAACAGCTATGCATCAAGCTCTGAATATTTATAAAATTAATTATAGTACGAACGCATGTCCTTTACCACGTTTGACGTGCAATTTCCAAGTTGTTTTAAATGCCGTGCATAAACACATGAGATTCAGATGATACAGTACCTTATTGTCAAAACTTTTCATATAAAAATGTGATTTGAAATTATTGCCCGTCATAAGCCAGGAGAGGCTACCAAATAATCATCTCACCGAGTTCACGGCTGAAATTCCAGAATTAGTTAAAACTCGTTTCGCATGTTAAAACGCAATCGGTCTGCAGAGTCATATCTTCGTTGAAAACACTTGAAAACCCTATTTTAGCGAGGTTTATCATCTCTTAAGTTTAACATTGTTGTTTTCCATGTTCATAGCTTTGGGTGTAGAAAAACACACAATGGTAAACCTACGAGTCGGCCGCTAAAATTGCGTTTTCAGGTGTTTTATACCAAGTTACGACTTGATTGACTCGTCGCAACATATGCGAATCGAGTCAACTAATTTTGGAATTTTTGCCGTGAACTCGATGAGAAGATTGTCTGTGCTGCCGTATTCCAATTTATCACTATTTAAAGTAATCAAATCGGAAAAATCTGCAAAATAATTTTTAAGTGGAAGAATGTCATGTCATTTTTTTAGATACGTATGCATATGACAGGGTTTTTTTTTTTTTTTTTTTTTTTTTTCCCGTAATCTATTTAAATTAGGTTCCTTAACAGATTAAAAAAAAGTAAATGTTAGTCTCTTTGAATTTATCTAACACTATTCATAATGATTATATGATTCAATGCTACATTGCATGAAATGGACATAATATTTTACGCTTCATGTAAAATATTAACCTTCTTTACTTCACGAATTAAGTTATAATGTGCCATCAATGAATGTTATTTGTTTACATTTGCGTTACGACTGAATGCTATTCTACAACACAATGAGAGCACAAAATCACGAACATTTCTTTGAGTGAGTCGAATAAACTTTCTCTTTGAACTTTCTTATTAGTTACATATTGTGCCAGATTGGACATTTTTCAAAATATCTACAACATTTTTTTACTAATAATTTTTGCTTTGTTTAATCACGGAATCACATTATTAAGTAAAGTGGAGATTTTTATTCCGAAATCGTGGTAAGTATTTTGAATAAAATATTTACTTAATTTGGTTTAATGACAGAATAATTATTTTCGTTTTTTGATAGTTATTGCTACCAAAGACTTGGATAACCTGTGTAAGATTCCTTAGTTTAAAAATATAATATTAAATTTAGAAATTAAATCTGAAATTTTTAATGCTGACTAATCCAACTAATAAATTAAAATTTTGAATGAATTGTGAGATTTAATTTAAGGTATATCATATTTTTTGTGTAATTACGTCATGCATATTTTCAAGATACATTTTGCTTTCACTCCATGATTAGAACTGTGATTCCCAACTTTTTATTGGTCACGCCCCACCAAAGCATCTGTAAAATCGCGTTTGCACCCCCCCCCCCCCCCAAACTTTTCTTACACCTACTCTCTCTATCACATATCCCTTAATATTTAAAAAGTGAATTTAATTCAACTGAAAAAAAAAAAAAAAAACTGGCACAAACTTAACAAAAACTATTCATTTAACATTTTTTTTAAACTTATCAAATATATGAATCATTTTTCATAGATGTGTTTTTAACATAATTCTATAAATGAGGCGATGCATCTTTACTTTTGTGTTACAAAGATTTTTAACTCTTAAGTAGTTTAAATAAAAATTGTTTATGCTACAAACGGCATATAGCAAAGCAAATAGAAATACACAGAAAGCCCTTCTAATGAATAATCGAACAAGTTGAAAAAATTTCTAAAATAGGCTATTAAACCAGAAAAATTGAATTTTAAGTTAAAGAAGGGTATTAAAATATTTTAAATAACTAGGATTTCCCTCACAGAGATTAGTCTGAGCGTTATTGCTGGAATATAGATTTAATAAATTAGGACAAATAAAGAAAATATGGTGCTATTTTTAATTGGTCATATACTGTGATAAATTGAAATGGTGAAAATAAGCAAATTGAATTATAGAATTACAAAATCTTATATATAAATTAGTATACACTGTTAAAGGGAAAGCAAACCATGCAATACGGTTATGCATGGATTTAAAATTTATAATTGCGATTATAATTGTAATGAAACTGTATAATTGTTATAATGATATTATGTACGCAGGATTATGTTTGATTTACCAGTTCTAAGCACGAAATACAATAAGAACTTTGGAAATGCTCCAAATTCTTGAAAGATATTTTCCAGCTGCAACAGAAATATATATATTTCTTTCTTTTCTTCTTTTTCCAAGTCTGATACAAAATATTGTCAGGTGAGTTTCAATTTAAAAAATCATAGGAAACGCTTTAAGTAATCGGTTACAAATAAATTGAATAATTGCGATTATCAATTAGTGATAAAATATTTATGAAAATAATAATGAATTATTATGAAAATAATTCAGGACCAGAAGAAAAAAAAAAAAACATTTTCAACATTTAATATCTTAAAATGTATTTAATTTTAAGACACAATTTTTATTGGGATGGCAGGTACAAATATGCATTTAAAAAATTGCAAGATGCAGAATTAGCATTTACAGGAAGCTCCAAGCTGACAGACATTTGACGAGCAGAAACTTGGCATAACAGTTTAAGCACAGAATCACAAAATAAATTTTGCAAGTATAATGAAAATTTTGGTGCCTACTTATACTTCAGATTGTAAGAATTACCCTGAATCTAAATTTGTATTTAAAGCATTTTTACATTCTTAATACAAAGTTGTTTTTAATTAATTCAAAAATCAGAAAATTTCAATAATATAATCACCCCAAAAATATATTTTTAAACAATAAAAAGGAAATTTTTGGTACAATTTATGCAGACTAACATTAATTATGCTTTGAGTCATTATGCTTTGAAAATTTCGTAAAACAATAATGAGAAATTTTTGAGGTATCGTGCTTTGCTCAAAAACGTCATTTGGGGAATAATGACTTCAAAATTTTAGAAACACCGCTTCAGTTATTGAATGGGTATAATTCTAAAAACCATAACTTTTGCTTTAATGGGAATTTCAAGAAAACAATTATATCAAAATGTTAGGGGGGGGGGGGGAGGTAGGAGTTTAACATCTAAAAAGATTAAAAATTCAAAAATTTTTAAGTTTTAATAGTCCTGAGACCCTTTAATCATTTAAACTAATTACCGATCACAAAATTAATATTTTTAATTATATAATTAGAAAATTTAAAATACTAAATTCTATAATGTTAAAATTTATCAAGTTAATGAGAATGTGGGGAATTCAGGGGACTTGAGTTTGTCTGATGTAATAATTTTTCACAGAAACTGAATACTCCTGGAGTATCAGTATCTTTAATCGTATTAGATTTCATAAATACCAGACAATATTTAAATCTCTTGAAACTACACATAGTACTAATATGGCGTAAAGTTGTGGGTTGAAGATTTTAAATATTAGATCAGTTCAAAATAAAAATGTTGCATGTTTTGTTGCAAAATGTTTTTGTATATTTTTCAATATTCTATTATTGCTTTATGTTTAAAAAAAAAAAAAAAAAAAAAAATGAGGGAGTGAGCGAAAGCTTTTCATTATTTTACAGTAGGCATTAAAATCTTCATAAAAGACAATGATATATTCAAACAAATTGTATTTTTTTTTTTTTTTTTTTTTTTTTTTTTTTTTTTTTTTTAAGAAATGACACTTAAATTTATGCAACCTAAGTGTACAAAAAAAAAAAGCATAATTTTCTGTTAATTAAATATAATAATGTATATACAATATACATCTATATTGTATTATTTTCATAATTTGTAAGTCAGAATCACATGTACCTTTAAGTAGTTTTTTATCACTTAGAAACTCGTGATGTCTCAACTCTCAAGGGATTATGCCAATTTTCCTACTTGAAGAGGGTGAGTCACATTCAACCTTCAATAAAAGATTCATTGGGGCTGTCTATAAAATTCAGAATCTAAAGATGTATGTTCAAAATTCTCGCATCTTTTGTGTATGAATTGTTCATATCATTCTTTTTTTTAACCCCTCCCCCCTTCCTTTCTCTCCTCTCTGTCTTCTTTTTAAATAAAAGTATAAAACGAGTTCAAAACATTCTTTTCGCGTTGCTTTGATGGTGTGATTGTTCCTATCATTCTCTATCTCTTTAATTCCTATCTTTTAAGTAAAAATTTTCACTTAATTGAAATAGTATTTGGAATGCTTACAATAAATGTACATATTTTTTAAAAAACATCTTTTTTTTTTTTTTTTTTTTTTTTTTTTTTCTTTTTGCTGTATGAAAGACTAGGTTAAAATAAACATTTAATACAAAGTTAATTTTCGTATTGATCTAAAATACCGTAATTTAATAGATTTCGCTTAAATTAGCATGCGATAAATCTACTTTATATATATAAAATACAAACGGATATTTCGCGTTTTCCGCTTACTTCTCCAGTTCTACTGCAGATATTTTGACGAACCTATACTGTTAGATAGATATTATTTTAAGGAAGGTTTTCGTATACAGTACATTGGTAGATTGGTTGTAAAATTATGATGAAAAGTCCTGTTATTTTGGACAAAAAGGTTACCTTTGGCATACGATTACGATTTTGGCGACGGCATTTTATTCAATCATTTTGTCAAAAACTGAAACGTTTATGTAAATTTGAAGTTAAAAGGTACAATGAGCTTGAAAAATAAAATGAAAAAACTGTTAATGATTTTATTTTTTAAAAAAAGGCAGTTTTAATGAGAAATAATATTTTTTAAAAATACATGGTAGATTCACGTTAAAAAAAAAATGGCATTTTAATTTTATAATTTTGATTCAAAACTTGAAGTTTCAACTCTATTTGCTGAAATAGATATTAACTCTTGATATTCTTTTACGTGTAAATGAAGTCAAAATTCACCGGGATTTTATAACAGAAGATATTTAAATTTCTATTTTTTCCCTTTTAATGAAAAAATGGCAACATAAAGGTACAGCACTCAATTTTTTCCCTTTTTTCCTTTGCTTTAAATAGAAATGGAGTATTCCTGTTGCCACGATTAGAAAAGAGGTTTTAAAAGCTACAAAAAAATTAATATTTCAAAAACAAATTAAGATACAGCTTTCAAACAACTTTCATTTAAAAGAACATTTTTTTTCCCTATACAATGGTGTAAAAATTGAAAATGTGTGACATTAAGAAGTTTAAAAACTTTTAGTAGCAAAAATTGCAATACCAAAATTAATTTAACCCTTTCAGGAGCAAGGTATTTCTGCTCCAAAAATGTTCAAATAATTGATTCACACCACAACAGGGTTGTTTGGTTTAAACCACGCTGGTTTAAACCATGGTTTAAACCAAGTGGTTTTTTTAAAAAAACCATGCTGGTTTTTTTTAATTTGGTTTTTTTCCCTTTTTCCTAATGTTTTCATTTATTTTACATATTATTAAAATGTGCAAAATCAAAGTTATGGAGTAGCTACAAGCAAAGCTTAAGACAAATTAAATTTTTAAAGTGACAAACATCTTTAATCAATCTAATTTTTCTTACTAGCTATAAATTGACATGGCAAAATATTTTTCTACAGTGAACTGTGGAGGATAAAAAAAGGTAGTCAGTTTTAATTCTTTTTTAAACCTTTTATTTTTTTTAAATGCAAAAATGCCATATGCCAGCCAAAAATGCAATTTTACTGCTTAGATAGCTTGATTATGATTTACTAAGGATTGCATCATGTATCAAAGCATCAATAATGACATAATCATAAGTCATTCTTTCCATTGGTTACTCTTGTTCTGTATGCTAATGAATGATTGGCTATGAATTTTCTCTGTTCCATAGCTATTGGTTTTAGTAAGCTTTGGTTTTTCTTATATTGGATTTGCGGTTTTTACATTATTTTTTTCTGTTTCTAGTTACTTTGTATTGTATTTTATTTTAAGAAAGCTACTTATATATATTGAAATAAAAGAATGTCTAAAACTAGAAGAAAGGAAAATATAATCTGGTTTTCATTTGAAGGAATAAGAAATACTTCAAAAACATGTTTAAGAGCCAAATGTAAAAATTGCATGCAATGTAAATGCTGTCAAATTAGCTCTTCCTTATAATACTAGGTGCGATTCATTTTCAGATGCTTTAGATGTTTACCTTAAAAATTGCCCCACTTTACTTAAAATTTGTGTAGAAAATAGGAATGTTATTGATAAAAATATTTAAAAGCTCGTATCTGTCTAATTTTTATTTTAAAAGAAATATTGAAGATATGTTTAAACTGTTAAATTCTGTTGCAGTTGCCCTGGATAATATCTAAAGTAATAAGTTCCATTACTAATGCAGTTTATAATTGGACAGGTCTTCAAAAAATATTAAGAGAAAAAAAAATGTAAATAAAGAAGTCTCATAGTTTTTTAGTCCAGGTATAAAATAGCCCTAACACCCATGCCCTTTTAGGTATGCATGCTTGAACCACAATACAGTCAAAGTAAACTATGTGAACAAGAAAAAAAGGATACATTGAATTTTACAAAACAAAAATATCCATGTAACTCGATGCTTGCACAGATAAAATTTAATGCTAAATCTTCATCTTTTTAAGAACAAAGAATCAGAAAAAAATAAAGATTGTATTTAAAAAAAAAAAAAAAAGTAATTTTTCTAAGCTTGCGTGTCAATTTGTGTAAGCATTACATTCATTGATGTATCAAGTCAACACACATGTATTTTTTAGCATTAATAAAATGCATATTGATATTTTTTAAGTAAATATATGTAGTAAGAGATTAATAATCATTTGTTGATGTTAATACTGTAAATAATTTCTAAATTATGCACAAGAAAATGTTTTCTATTTCAGCTTATTTCTGTTAATTTAGTAAAATGTTTGTTTGCCCTTTACTATGTTCTTCATTATCAACCTACATATAATTATTTCTTAAATTATTATCAAAAAGGTTTATATAAGTATACTAATAAATTAATAGTTTATTTTTTTTTCACACAATGAATATTTCCCAATAGAAACCTAAACTTATAAGATAATTTAATTATAAATTTTTATGCTTTAGTTATTTAATTATCAAAAAAAAAAAAAATACTAATGTAAATGTTTAACATTAATTAACTATTAATTACAAAAAATCCTCATGACTTTCTAAAACTCAAGTTATTTTTCTTGCAAATGCTATTTAAATAATGATTTGAAAAAAAACCCGGTTTAAACCAAAAAAAACCTGGTTTAAACCAAAAAAACCCGGTTTTTTGGTTTTTTTCAAAAAAACCGGTTTTTATACCAACCCTGCACCACAATTTAAGAACAGACTGATTTGAAAATAATCAAGAGCCGTTTTTCGCGCATAATATAAAATCGAAATTGTATTAAAATTTTACTGGTGCCAGTTCGCAATTGGAACAGTAATATTAAGTGTTTGCAGGCTGCAAACACCGCCCCTGAAAGAGTTAAAATTTGAAAGTGTTGCCATGCCAAAATGGCGTATGCGTTACGCACAGATACGTTTGGCCTTTATAATATAGATAATTAATATAAATTTGAAAGAAATGTTTGTATGGTCTAAAACAGGCATGTCAAACACGTGGCCCGCGGGCTACAATTGGCCCGCCTGGAACTTCTTTGTGGCCCGCCAAGCCTTTGGCATTTTCGTATTTTAAGTTCTTAGATGATGCAGAGAATACACTTTGCATTGCAAATATTCCAGCGTTGCAAAATTGGAGAATGATTTTATTCAAAATCATTATTTCAGAATATTAATCTTCATTACATTTAATGGCAGGTATTGACATACATTAAATTTAATAATCTCTATTTAAATGAAGAAAATTTAAAAATTTTAAATTAATGATTGTTATTTTGGATGAAATTTTTTTACAATTTGGCATACAAGATGCAAACAACACCAATTTAACATCATTGTGGCATAAAAGATGCAAACATACCGTCTTGAAAATGACCGAATCTAATTAATTTTAAAATTTCGTTTCCAGGAGATAGGGTATACAAAAGTAATCAATAAGAAAGGTAAGAAGAGCACATTTTAATCTGAATATTAAAAAAATAAAAGTTTTTTATGTTAGCTCCTCCCCCTAATAGTTTAAGTTTTTTATTTTTACATTTTTTATTGCTCTCTTTGATTCACTCTGACATTACATAGTAAAGCGTGATATTTGTTAGGATTAATAATGTATCGAAAATCAAAATACGACACTAATTTCTAATTAAAAAGTCTATAAAATATCAAAAGGAATAAATGGCTTTGAGCCCTGGGGTGTAAATTTCTCAAATTCCAAATGTCACATCGGCACCAGTATTTCGCAAAGAAAAAAACCGGTTAACGATAAACGCGAAAAAATGCATTAAACCATTTTGAAGTAAATCTGGTCAAATTTTCTGGTGTCATTGTGACATTTTGGAATTAAAATTATGTGGTAGAAAATTCTACCAGCAGAGCTCAAGGGGTTAAAAGGGAAAGTGACACGGTTTCTCATCTTGTAAAACAATAATTGTAATAATAAAAACAAAAAATTGTTACCCTGTTTTGATTATTTGGCTGCAAGTATAGTCGAAAGAGTATTTTGGACATCAGCTCATTAATTACATTCTTAATCCTTGAGGACGAGCGACACGTATACGTGCCGTGAAAAGGTTTAAGAATACTTGTTTATTCCCACCAGTACATTTTTACGGTAAAATTCTCTTATCTAATAGGAGCATTTTATCGATTCAATAAGATATAAATTTCTGTTTCTAAAAACCGGTGTCAAAACATTAAAAATTTTATAATATTCTCCCTTCGCGAAGGGGTTAAAGATTAGTAAACATATCATTGTGAATTATCCCTCTGTGACCTTTATATTTCTTGATGAAGACATTTCACAGATTCACATAAGTCAATTTGAAATTTTTTGTACTCAAACAAAAACTGAAAAATTGTTATGTAGAAACTTCGCTGAAGTTTGCCAAGAATTTACTCGCATATATTTCGAAAAACCCACAATATCTAGAAATAATTTGGAAAAATAAATAGATTTTAAACAAACTTTATTGATAAAAGTGTGTTCATGAAACATACTAAAAGTAATCCATCTGCTTTTAAAAACAACTATTGGATGCATTTGCACAGAACTCGAAATTACTCAAGTTAAAATAAAGGATGCCCAGAACAGTAAATCAATTTAAAAATACGCAGGGGCATTTCTATAAATATTCATGATATAACCAGAAATTTCAATAATCGCATGAAATCTATAATTTCTAGGTGTTGCTATAAATGAAAATTTTCATTAAACTAACAAATTGTCATTCGTAGACAGTAGCCATCAGTAGCCACCGACAAATATTTTTTTTAATAGCCACTTTTTTCTCATTTAGTGACTTCGTGGCCGGTGGCTAATTTTGCCCTTAAATGCCCTTTTGGTGGTTAATTTTGCCCTTAAACTATATAATTCTTGAAAATATAGGTGCAAGAAATTTTACTCTGCGGGCAGTTTTTTTTTTTTTTTTTTTTTTTTTTTTTTTTTTTTTTTTCGCAGACACGATGTGTACTTAAGAATAACTGAGGAGAATCAGGAAATTATTCCTATGCCGGATTAATAACCATAGCTATTATATTTTTATCGATTATGAATTTTTGCATTGTAAATAATATTATACTGCAAATAATTGTGTTCTATCAGTGATGGGTTTTATAAAAAGTAGCAATTTACATCATAAAAGAAAATGCAGATATTAATTAAAAACACATTTTTGTATAATTTTGATTGAGATTTAAATTTTAAAAAGTTCAATATGTGTTTAAGCATGTTTGTATTTTTAACTTTTTTTTTTCGTTACATTTGAAAGTGCACTCTCGTAAGATACTTTTACTACAGATAGATTTGCAATTAATAAATATTTTTAAATATTTTCTAATGCGTGTTTCTAATTTTTCCAATAAAATTTAAAAATTTTTGTAGGCATTTTTTTTTTTTTTTTTTTTTTTTAACAATGTTGTATTTCTAATGTACAGTTTTCATTTTTTGCGTTAGTCATCAAATTAATCCACTTCTTTTCTTTTTCGATAATGTGGCCCGCGACTTTCTGTACAATGCTAAATCTGGCCCGCGGGGGTACACGAGTTTGACATGCTTGATCTAAAAGAAGTATTCATTTTCAAAGTCAATCCAATGGACATGAACTGGCGATTTATCCTATTTGTTGACCATATTTGGCACTTGGATAAGAGAAAACT
Source organism: Maratus speculifer (assembly GCA_964019185.1). Lineage (NCBI taxonomy): Eukaryota > Metazoa > Arthropoda > Arachnida > Araneae > Salticidae > Maratus > Maratus speculifer. The sequence goes on from OZ025291.1 coordinate 27,503,177, forward strand.
TATTAAAAATTTTATTTTAGAAAAATGTCGTTAAGTATGTCAAAATATTTTTCAATATTTTAGGATATTATATAATAGGATATATACGAAGATATTAGAATTTTGATTTTACTTTAGTCATTTTTGTCGCCAAATAATTTAATTTTAAGCCAAAAAGGCATGATTATGACATTGGTCCGAATGATATTCATAATAATGGAAAACTTTTAAGCGTACTACAACTTTTTTGAGTAATTTGTTACATTCAAATATAAATTATATAAATAGCAGGTAATATTAGGAAAATAGGGTAACATATTTAAATTCCATTGTAATGAAAATTTAATTTTGTCTGTTATAACTCAAATTTGGCTCAATGCATTTTAACGATTTTGTACTGGTGGCTAATTTCTCATGGACGGTTTCAGTATGTAACATAACATTATGCGTTGATTATTTATTGAATTCAGGTAAGATTTTCTATAATCAGATGAACTCGATTATGAAAATTTAATCCTTTTAAAAGATTCTGTGAAATAGATTTCGATGGAACTTATACTGTTAGATATATATTTTCCCCGGAAGACTTTATTATCATATTGTTCTGCATTGCTTGGTCATAGAGTCATAGATGAAGGGGGAGGGATTCTGCAATTTGGTGACCCATTTTATCAAATTTTAATTTTTTTAAATAGTTCTAATAAACGTTTTTGAAAAGAATTGCATTATTAATTTGTTAATTTTCAAAAATTACTTTTAGTATATAATATATTGTTCTGCATTGTTTACTAATAAAGCATATCCCAGACTCATGTTTGATGCCGAACTTGGCTGTTATTTAATAGTATAGGCATCGGGGGGGGGGGGGGGGATATCCATTTAGACCATCACTACATCCTTACAAAATTTTTCGTTTAAGATTTATTGGTACAGGCGTCATATGCGCACCATAATAGTGCGCTTGCAACAAAGTGGCGATATTATGCCTCACATAGTAGACAGGTTATTTTGTTTCAATAAATTATAAAAAAGGGGAAACAACAGTTGAGGCAATAAAAAAAACAAGCCTAAATAATAAACATAGTAATAAACATAAAAAATCACAATAAATCCTAAATATTAGTACTTTAAGCAATATCCAAAAACAAAGTCTGCCAAATTGGCGAGAGGAAAATCGCGCCAACGTGGTGCGTATATGCCACCTGTCCCCATTTCTCTTACAAATATCTTAGAAACCCACTATGTGAAAACGTTTATCCATTCATTTATGTTAGCCCGTCACATTTCTCGCTAATAGTATTCTGTTCCCAGAAATATCAGATTTCTTTTTCGCACAGAAAAATTAGAAAAATTACTTTGATGATGAAATAGAATGTTTGCTTTATGGTGTTATTTCTGATTTTCGTTCTTTCGTCATTTTAATGAAATGTGTAAAAAATTATGTGTTTTAGATGTTCGCAATATGTGTATTTTATATGGATGTATTTTAAATAAAATGAGTGAAATGTTTATATTCTAAATGAAACGAATTTGACAAGAATCGTGGCGATCAGAACGATATTTGATGATTCATCACATGTGCACGAATAACATAAAATATCGCTTTACCTTGCAATTGTTATAGCAAACTATCACTAAAATAATTTATAAAATATATTGGTGCCCCCTCCCCAGAAAAGGACTATTTCGAGGACTGAAAATAATGACAGAAATTTTTAATATAATGTAGTATTTCGTAGATGCTTAACTAAAATATTGTGACAATGAGAGATGTATTTACATCTAGCTGTAATCTCTGATCCTGATTGGAAAATAGGTGCATTTTTTTATCATGCTCATTATATAATATAGGTTTATTTAACCAAACGTGGTTTAGCAAATATTTAATTTAAAAAAAGATTAATTTTATGTCTTCAGAGAAGTCCTATTCCATACTCAAGTCTACAGCGAATTGGAGTAATTTTGAACAAAGTTTTTTTGGCTATCTTACGATATTTTCCGATTATACCAACATCCTGCCAAAATGTATGCTAATGCACCATTTATTGCAATCCTGATACAGGGTTCGCACAGACTCCTTGGACTCCTTAGAAACTACTTAGAAATGAAAACGTTCCCAAGTAGTACTTAGAACTACTTAGATAAACAAAATACTCCTTAGAAACTCCTTAAATTGTATTGCGGTCGGGTATGCCGCGGATGCGCTATAGTGCGTAAAATACGCAAAAAATTGGCGACGGGACGCAGAAAAATAGTTCTTACGCGTCCCGTAAAACGCGTAATTTCGTTAAAAAATTTCAAAATAACGACTATTTTTCGATAAATTTCATCAAAGAATTCGCAAAAAATGGCTAATTTCCTCATAAAATTTCGAAAAAATGGCAGATTTCCTCAAAAATCGCGAAAAAACGACAAATTTCGTGTAAAAATTGCGATAAAACGGCAAAATTTGTCAAAGTATTCGAGAAAAACAACAGATTTCGTCAAAAAAAATCGCGATAAAACTGCAAATTTTGTCGAAATATTCGGAAAATACGGCATATTTTGTCAAAAAAATTCGCTAAAACGACAGGTTTCGTCAAAATTTTCGAAGAAATGGCAAATTTCGTAAAAAAAATGGCTAATTTTGTCACAAATCTCCAAAAAAACGGCAAATTTTCTCAAAAAATTGCGAAAAAACGACAGATTTTGTCAAAAAAATCGTGATAAAACGACAGATTTCTTCAAAAAATCGCGATTAAACGATAGATTTCGTCAAAAAATCTTTAAAAAAGATAGATTTATTCAAAAGATTCGCGAAAAAATGGCTAATTTTGTCACAAAATCTCGAGAAATGGTAGATTTCCTCAAAAAATCGCGAAAAAACGATAAACTTCGTCTAAAAATCACGGAAAACGGCAAATTTCGTCAGAAGATCGTGAAAAAACTCAAATTTTGTCAAACATTCATGGAAAAGAAAAAAAAAAAAAAAAACGTTAATGGTGGGAAGTGATGTGAATTTTTCTGTTCCAAAAACTAATTTTTTGCTTCAATTTTTTTTTTCTCCTCCAAAAACGAATCTTTCTACTTCACAATCTGTTTCTGATTGCTCCAAGTCTTTCTGAGTAAATGTGACTCAGAAAAACACCCATTCATTAAGCAAAAAGTTTCATCAGTTTACTCCTCAACAAGAGTATTCTTTTTTTCAGCAAAAATGTCTTTTTCAATAAATCAGTCTTGTCCCTTAAAAAAAAAAAAAAAAAAAAAAAAAAGCAAACAATAGTGATACTTGTTACTATCTTCTACATTCAAATGTTCAATATTTTATAGTTAAATTTGTATCTTGCACATTTATTTTTAAACAAGTAAAGAAAATTTCTCTTAATAGTTTAAACAAAAATTATTGGTTTTATTTATTATTAAAACAGTGATTATTGCATTTTATTTTTCATTTGCAAATGAACAAGTTTAATTTTTGCATCTAAAATAATGACTTATTAGTGGGGAGCCTCTTTTGATAAAAAAGGACCCAGAATTTTAGAATTCTCGGGAACCCAGGATTTTTCAAGTTAAGCGGCGGTTTTGCACGCAAGCAATATTGCTTAAAAAAAATTAAAAAAAAATGCAATTGTAAAGCGCACGGTAAATCCTGTATGCACATCATTCATCAGAAGCACAGCAGTGACTGGTTGGGATCATACTAATAGCCGCCAAAGTGATTTAGTTTTCATGGCCATAAGGGAAAGAAAAGTGAAAATAATAATCCAGATTCACCTCTAAGCTTCTAATTTCAAAAAGTGACTGTTTAATTCCTTCACAGCTAGATATACAACTTGGATTTCTTCTTCATAATACGATTTATCATGCTCAATTTTGATGCTGATAACGGTGGATTCAGGGGGTGATTCTCGTCCGAAATTTCCGAAAATTTAAGGCATCGTCAAAAAAATGTCGATTTCATAGAAAAAAAAAAACCCACGGAAAAACTGTCGATTTCGTCAAAAGATCGCAGAAAAACTGCCGATTTGGACAAAAGATCTCGGTAAATCGCCAGTTTTGCTAAAATATCACAGATAAATCGCTGATTTCGTCTGAAGATCGCAAGAAAGCGCCGATTTCGTCTGAAAATCGCGGATACCCCCCCCCCCCCCTCTCGTGGTAGGTAACTCGCGGAATCTCTGTGGAATTGGGGCTGTGTAAGTGCATACCACATAAATAACAATAAAAGTGACAAATCTTTAAAATTTTTTGGACTCCTTGGATTTTTTCTTCCGAATTCTGTATGAACCCTGCTGAAGGTACAGAGAATTTTTTATTGAAAATCACGCCAAACATTATGATTCTCTATTTATTGAAGGGCATTCTTTATGTTTAACCCTTTCCGGCGCACTACTCTTTAAAGTTGGAATTTAAAGAGAAAAAAAATAGGCAATCTATTTAGGCCTAGAGGAGTACACAGGTATTGTTTTGTAAAGATTGCACTAACCATTTTAATTATACAGCTGTTGCCGAAGTGGTAACCTAACCTCCCATAAGTAAAGCATTGATAAGCGCAGTGCGAAGAGCATTGCTGTGAAGCGCGTATTACAGTAAAACATTTTACCTATTATTTAAACACAGTAGAGTTTGATCTCTGTGGTGCTGCCATCCAGAACTCATAAGAAAGATTTAAAGTAGCCATTAGAGTAGTTTTTGAAATATTCACGGAGTTTTTGTGTCTCTAAACAGGGGGAACTTTAGGTTTTGCCGATCCGGCAACACTGCACGTTAGGGGTTAAGAAATATTATTTAATTGTAACCTTGCAAAACTTGGTGAATAGTTTGAAAATCTCTCTAATTTGGTGTAATTGGTTGACAGAAAAATTAAACAGTACCGGAAATGCTTAAATTCTATATGAATGAAGCCATGGGTTCAAGCTAGTAATTTAATAAAATAATATTTAGGATGTATCTTAACCTGTCATAAACATGTGTGTCTTGAAATCAGCTATTCATTTTGATGCTTTTATGAAATTGTTTAATGGATAAATCTTATTCCTTGTATTAAGCTTTTACCAAACGTGAGAAGTGGTAAAAATGTTTTTAAAATATATCTTACCTTAAAACTCGCAGGCAGCTCAAAAAATAAAACTTAACAGGGGCAGGGGCATGCATGCAGTTAATTTATAGATCCAATAAAAGCTTTTTTATTTAAATATTAATATGAGATTGTATAGATATGTGCTTTAAACATCTAACTTGACTAAATAAATTTTCGCACGCAATTTTCTTGTGCCATATCACATTTTTATAACATTGCGTTTTTCACACCAAAAAATTGTCAGTGTGGTCTTAGAAATATCATTGCCCTACTTATGGATTAAATCTTTTTTATGTTTTCTGTTTTTTTTATCTATTTGTATATCTGTTAACAAGAGTTTATCGTAATTGTAATTTTTTTAATTTGCTTTTCAAATACCATTTTTTTTTTTCTTTACCGAAAGGATTATGATGAACTTTTCCGTTATGTCCACTTTGCGGTAAAAATTATCAATGCAAACGTAAGGACGATATCCAATGTTACATCATCACATTCTTCTCCGCCGTTAAAAAATAACGTTTAACATATTTCAATCAAAGAATGAAATACTTTCACCATAGTTTCCCATTCGCTGCTCTATATTGAATTATTTCGCGGTATTTTTTACGGAACAACGGAACTAATCGATTGTTTTAATTAGGTTATTCTTGTGTAATATTTCCACAATTACCATATTACCGTGAAATTTTTTTATGTAGCGTAATTAAGGAAGATTGTTATTAACTGATCTTTGTGACTTCTAACTTGACCATCACGCACAGAAATAGAGAGGGGCGACAGGAGATCGAGCTGGAGGATTGTCGGTTTTTTTTCTTTTTAGATATGGTAATCTTGATTGGGAGCATTTGTGCAATTCATATGGATAGATATTTTATATTTTGAAGGCAGCATCGGGTAAGAGGGCTTATGTTTCCAAATTATCAGAATGTGGACGTGATAATAAGAAAGTAAGAATACTATTAAAAAATCTGTCTTATTTTTAAAATAAAGATTAAAAAGATCTTATATTTCAAACTTTGAGATGTGCCGATGTTAAGAGAGATGTTGCCATTTAAGAGACTAGACATTTATGTTTTTTCATTTAAGTTTGAATGTAAAAAAAAAAAAAAAAAAATCATCGACGAAAGTTATTGGGGAACTTATTATTAAGAAGGAAGATTTCTTTGTTTATTTTTAAGGTATGTGAGTATCGAATGTGCGGGAAATTCTGCTGTTTTGGGGTCAAAATTTTCGACTTTTTAAATGTTGCATTCCTTAAGTTTATAATTGTCCTATACCGGTTTCGTGGTATTACAATTTCGGATGTTTTTTTTTAAATTATTATTATTGAATGTAAAGCCGCTTGTTGAACGTAAGATCATTGTAAAATTTTAAATTTGTTTTTGAAACTGACTAATTATTTCTCTCTAACTTTTTGACAATTTTCTCATTTTTCTTAAATTAAAAAAAAAAAAAAAAAAAAAAAAGCAAGTCGTTTATTTTGGAGCTTTTACCGATATTATGCTACCGAAAAAAATATTTTTCATTGATTAAATATTTTTAAGAACTCAAAGTTTTTTTTTAAAGCGAAAAAGCGACGTGTTTGTTCAATTGACCGCCATTTTATCAAAAATCAACTTTTTAAACTACATGTTTGTATAAGTTCCAGAGTATTTAATGCTCTTTCATAATATGACGACCAAATTGGTTTAAAATGCTTGTGATCGTAGAAAAACGGTCGCCCGATCGGAAGTCCATGACCCAGATTTGCAGTCGCACAAAATATAGAATTATTGTTATTATTATTGTTGCACAAAAAAATTAAATATATAATTAAAATGTCAATAAATATAATGAGCAAAGTCCAAAGTTAAGATCTCTTTTCTTTGTAACTCTTAAAAAAAAAAAAAAAAGAAAAGAAAATAAATCGTAAAACCCCCGTAAATTTTAGAATAAAGAATAACTAATTAATCTAATAAAATATTCACATTTAAACCCGATACATTCATATTGGATTTCTTTTTATCCTACGCAATTTAAGGAAAAACCCTTTGCAGAAATGTTGGTCGATCCGATTTTCCTTTCTTCAAAGCAATCACATATTGAGTCATATTTAATCATATGATATAAAGAGGCTCATCCTTAACGTCTATCTGTTATGTGCTTTCAGAAATATTATCGAAGTATTGCGCAGACATATGCAATTGTGTTTGATGAGAGCGAAATAAGAATAGTTTGAAGTCATTGAATAAAATAGGTTTGTTTACGTTCAGAGATAATTTTTCTTCCCTGTTACTTTTTCATTTGAAGGTATTTATTTTTTATTTCTCATTCAATTAATAAAGAATTTTAGTTTTTTTAACTTTGATTTTATCTTTTTCCCTTCAATTACATATATAAATGTAATTTTAATAATTAATATTTTAGTGTAAATAATATTAAGGGCTTTTTATACAGCAGTGTTTTCCTTTCTCTTATAAAGAAAATAATTCAGAAGTTTTTGCAAATTTAATTATAAAATAAGTTGTTTATTTTGCAAAATAAATTTTAATTATTTTTTGTAAAGTTATTTTTCTAGTATTGAAAGTTTTACAGATATTTTTTTTAGATAAAAAGAAACACTTAAAAAAAAAAAAAAAAAAAAAAAAAAACAGAATTTTTAGAGGTTTTTTGTTTTAAATAGTATTTATCTACATAACTAACAAGTTAAAAAAAAACTGTCTAAAGTTTTATTATTATTATGTATAATAAGTAATAGGGATGCAACAGATACTGATTTTGCCGGATATCGGATACCGGATATCCGATATCCGATTTGCCTGCCGGATTCGGATATCCGGTACTGAATATGTTTTTAATTATGGTGAATGTTTGTTTATTTCTTTATGCAATGCCATCTCAAATAATAAATTGCAAACATGTTTCACACACCAATACAACTTTTAAACGTATTGGAATATAATTTACAGAAACTTTATATCTTTGACTATCAGGGCTTGAAATTTAGGTTTTCCCATGCAGAGAGAGTTTTCCTCATAACATTTGTAAATGCAGGGGTGTTAAACTATATGAGAAGGAAGAAATAATAATAAAAAAACTATTATTTTTTACATGCCATTTAAATATTTAATTTATACCAGCATGACAAAATTCCATTAAAATAATTTAAATCAACAACTCAAGATAATTATCCAAAATGTTTATTTTAATTAAAACAAACGAAAAGAATCAAGCCTTATATATATCATATCTATTTTTCAATTTTCATTCAGTGTTATGAACAATTAATAATTGAGTTGCTAAATGAATATTTTAATTTAGATTTTATTCGATTTTGTGTGGTTTAGAATCTTTTGTAAGTTACACTTTTTTTTTTTTTTTTTTTTTTTTTTTTTTGTAAAATCTGATAGGCATTTATTTTTAATTTACTTGCAAGAATAATACATTTAGAGGATTGTATTGTCAATATCCTGCGGTGATTGCATACCACTTAGTGGAATTATCGTCAATACTGTAATTTCTGACATTTTAGCTAATTGAATTATGTTCTATGCAATGGAATTTTAACCCCATATGAAATTTTGAAAAGGGCATAATCAGTAGGTTTCTTCTATTTCATGAGAAATGGTTTATTTAAAAAGGTCATGTCCTAATTTCTGTGAACTATGCACATAAACTATTTATTGTTTCTAAATGTGTTTCCTTGAAGTTTGCCCTTTTTTTTCAATCATTTGGAAAGCAGTTGATGTTATCGGTTGAGAATGAACCTTGTGGTGTCTGCATTTTATTTTGTTTATTATTGGTCCAGGAAATCCATGACATATGTAGTATGTGACTCTTATTACATGAGTCATGTTTTGATCATCCTAAAAATAATGTTTTTACTGATTTTTATTAACTCAATGGGAAACATTTAAACATCTTGCTTTGGACAATGGATGTCCTCATTTTATTTATTTATTTATTTATTTTTTATGAAATTCTTTAAATTTAGAAGAATTTTTATTTGAATAGGAAATCAAAATGTCATTTTTAATAAAGAAGAAAATAAAAAGTTACAAAATGGGCAGATGCAAATTATTAGATATGGAAAAAAAAAAACGAATCCAAACAGAAACATCATATGATAGATTATCTTTTAAATGAAAAAAGAAGTATGATTATCAAGCCCATTGATTACAAAATGTGCGATGATTTCGAAAAATGAAAAAAAAGTCTAATGCTGAATCATTGGTTGTAAAAAAAATGTTTTTTTTTTCCAATGTTCAACACAAGATCTAATCTCATTTTGTTTAATGCTGATTCTAGGCTAATTAGATAGAGCTCAGTCTAGTGACCATTACTGCCCTTTTAAAAATTTCTTGTTTCGGCAAAAGAGACAAAATAAATTAGAAAAAGAAATTCACAAAATATGGAAATCAGCCATAGAAAAAATATCGCTGAATTTGTCCACCATTGCAAAAATAAATTTTTAAAAATAGTCAATCGGTCAGAAAAAATTTGAAGTTTGAGGGAACTTGGGCAGTGGGAAAATATAGCGAAATTCATCAGTCATTCATAATGTGAAATTTGTTAGCCTGTCACAAGCAAATATCATGAAAATCATCAGCAGGTAACAGAGAAAAAACACAATTTTTTCAGCTAGACACAGGAAAATAATTATTAATTTCAGCAGAATGTCACTAAAACAAAAAGGGAAATTTTCCAATCAGTCGCAGAATAAAATAGCTAAATTTGTTACATTCAGTTGGGAGAAAAAAATTGTGAAATTTGGCAATTGGTCTCGAGAAAAAAATTGCAAAAGTTTGCAAGGCGAGCAAGCGAGAAAATTGTGAGAAAAATTACAAAGTTTTTCTATCAAATGCAAAAAACCAATCACGAATTTTGTATAATTGCCGTAAGAGAAAACTGTGAGATTTGCCAATTGACAGCGGAAAATTTCATAAAAATAGTCAGTCAGTCCTGAGATTTGATCGCCATTTAACAAAAGAAAAAAAAATTCAAAAAGGGATTTTTTTTTTTTTTTTTGGGGGGGGGGGGGGGGGAAACAAGAATGTCTTGGCTATAAGATTTTTTAAGACATGAATCCAGCCATCCCATGCCAAAGTTCAAGCCCTATATGTGTATATTAATAATCTTGAATAAAAAATGTACTTCAAACAATTAAATATTCTGCTTATTTGTCAATGAAACGCTGATAATGGCTAATAATTACAATGAAATGCTGATAATTGCTAATAATTTGTACAATGAAATGCAGATAATTTATAGAACAAATTTTACACATTTATCAATATGTTTATTTTATAATTGTAAAGTAATTTCACAAAGAAATACATAGCTTCCATTTATAATGTAAACTTAAAAAGGCTTACGAATATACCAATGGTTGAAGAGTTATTTCCAAACATGGGTTTACTTAATGATTTTTTTTTATGTTTTAATTATTTAATACTCTTTTACCTTAAGCTACATTTAATTTTACTTTAAGTTAAATCACTTTCAAATTTATAAGCAAAAAAAAAAAAAAAAAAAACTTTTAATTTTAAATATTTATAATGAAATCATGAAAATAACTTGTTGGATGCACCAACCCAAAACTCTCTACTATTCCATATATCTGAATGTTTCAAAAAATATTTACAAATACAGTCGAGTCTCTATATAACGAAATCCATCGTTCAATCAAAAAATTCATTGAATAGAAAACAGCAAAAAATTTTGTACTTTATAAGAAAGCATTATGCTTATCCCAAAGGAGTTTTTATGCAGATGCAGTAGAAGATAACACCAGCATAGATGACGTTTAGTAACAATTCTTCATTCAAATGATCTCTCACAACAAAAAATGTTCCAAGTCGCCACAAACAACAAACATAAACTCTAAACTCTAAAAGTAATGAGAGTTAGTTTATATAGATGAAAACCTGCTTAAAAAAACAACCTTTTCTGCAATTGCCCCCTCACCCCTTCCTTATTGCTGATTTACTATCCAAACCAAGAAATAAACACCATTTTCAAGACGATAATGGAATAGTTTTATCTTTTAGGATTCTTTGTGATTATTGCATATCGTTCCAATAGCAAGCAAATGTTTCACTCTTTTCCAAGAACGCAAGCTCACCTTGGCTAAAACAAAGTCAAATATAACCATGCAAAAATAATGTTTTTTTTTTTTTGGGGGGGGGGTTGAATGCATTTTTTTAGGCATAAGGGGGGGGAATAAGGTAGAGGATGCTATTAAGCTATGACTTATAAATGAGAAATCAATGAAAAAAATTTACCCTACAAATAATTTGAAGCGTTTTCAGAACGTATAAAAGAACATTTTTGAAAAAATTCGTAAAATGGAGATATATATTTCGCTATATGTAGATTATTTTTAAAGTAATCATGAAAAAAATTGATCGTTCCTACAAAAAATTCGTTAAATAGAGAAATTTGCTGGATAGAGTTTTGTTGTAGAGAGAGTCAACTGTATTAATACATTTTCAATATTGTTAGTTCAGTACTATACCAACTTTTATTTTCATCTAGAATTTTTGCTGCAGTCAGTTAATTAGATTAAGAATGAGTTAATCTCGATCATGATATTTATTAAAATCAATATTCTTTTCTGTTCTGCTATACATCAGTTGTTTGCGAATAGCCAATTTTAGAAAGATACGAAGTTCGCATCGCTGCACGAACCGCCAATTCTCTGTAAGGATTATGAAAAATCAAAATTATTTTACAAAAATCATTATTACTGTACCATCTTTGGGCAAACTATTTTCAAATTGAAGGAAGACCAGACAGTCATTCCTAGAAATGTATCCAAAGAAATTTGGTTCAATTCTATGCATAACTTCATACAGTATTTGATAATAGAAAAATGAAAATGGCACAAAAATTGCAATTACAGCACCGCCTTACAGCGAAATGTTTCCATATTGAAGAAGAACCTGCTGGTTACAGTCTAAAATATGCACAAAATATTTGGGTCATTCTATGCATAACTTCATACACTTTTTGATAGTATGATGGCAACACTGGGACAAACAGATGTTTTGAATAAACATGTTTTTGGGGATATTTGATCCCTAAAACTCGCGAATTCATAAAAAAAAATTGATTACAATAATTTCTTCTTTGAAAGATAGAAGAAATTAAAAATAGGTTTGTTTAGTTGTGTAACTTAAAAACCAATTAACCCATTGTTTAAATTAAAAGAAAGAAAGAAAATTAGTAAAATCACAGTTTAATAAACAACTTCAAATTTTATTAAGATAGAAAACCAACGTTTAGAAATGCATGTAAGGTAGCAAACAGCTGTTTCGAATCCATTACCATTCGCTCCCGTAATAGGCATATAAGACTGTGCTTCCCTGTCGCTTTGCTCAGTTTAGCTTTTTCTAGCATGCTGAGTCTTATACTGATGAAGAATCTCGGTAGTAGATTCGAAACGGCTGTTTTCTATTCTTTTCATGCATTATTTGTGCATTATTCAATGCTGGTTTTTTATCCTTATACATTTTTGCACGAAAACTTCATTTGCTATTTTGACTTCAAATTTTGTTCTACAATCTGAAAGTAGATACAATTTTCTAAAAGATGTAAACGTAAACTTTTAAATTTGTTACAGAGTTTAAATATAAATAGTTGGAAAGCTGGCAATTCTTTAAACTTTTGAGAATTACCTTTTATTCATCGATAGGGAACTTATAATAATCTTTCATCTTTTGCATTATAAACAAAAGTTTTTCGCATTGTTTGGGATCAAACGATTACTGTTATTAATATATATTTGGTTTGTTGCATTCTGCCGGATATCCGATAGAGAAGTCGGATATCTGGTGATTGTGATTCGGATATCCGATGATATTTCGGATATTGAAAAATCAGCCGGATATCCCTTGCATCCCTAATAAGTAACATATTTTAAATAATTCGATCTTTTATTTTTAGATTTAAATCAAATGATTAAATCATTTACACTTTTTTATTATTATATTTAACTATGAATGAGTTTTTAAATATATTCTTTCTTATTTAAAGTGTTGCTATATATGTTTATGGTTTGAGTTTTTTTTTTCTTTGAAAATCCAAATAGGATTTTACAGTTTTTCTAATTTTAAGTAAATTATCTCTATACCAAATGTCTCCCCACCCCGTGGGAGGTGGTGGGGGAAGGACATTTGGTAGATACAATGATAGAAGAAGAAGAAGTACAGCACAATTATTTTAAAATATATATTTAAAAAATGTTTACAGTATTTTAAACTTTATTTTTTTTTAAATACATTTAACTTCACAAACATTTTGGACTGTTTACTCATGTCTTTACTGACATGTTGCATGTTAGATTTACTTTACCAAATTCTGTAGAATAAAATTTTTTAAAATATCGCTGCATGCTGTTAACATGCTGATAGTATTTTCAATCACCAATTAAAATAATAATATTACTCATTCATTTACATGAATTGTTTAGCCTATTGATAAATTAGTAATATTAAAAGAAAAAAAAATTATGATTTAACTTACTAGTGTTAATAAAAAAACTTTTTACAAATACCTTTTTTTACAGTTTAAGTGCTCAATTTATTTTTAAATTAAAGAATGAAATTTGCTCCTTTTCAAAGACTATTAATAATAATGAATGAAAATGTGGTGTAAAATTTTTTGTTCAGTTTAGTTTTGAAGTTGATTTAATGGCATTTTATTGCCCTTGAATCCTTTAAAATAATAATTATGAATCTCCATTTTATCGCCATTATGATTAAAAGAATTAATATCCTCAATATCCTTCATTTAAATTTGTTTTGCAACATCAAATTAAATTTTTAATTATTAATTACATGTAATACAATTTATTCATTCAATTTAATATTTTTTTTCTTTAAAGGGCTTGAATCATTAAGCAAAAAGTGGCTCCTGCAACATTCATGTGCATTTTAAAAGTAAATTATAAAACATTACGTAGTATTTATTGTTAACTAACACTATGCTATTAAATTAATAAAAAAATCATTAAAATATATAACAAGGATTATAAATGATTTTACATAATTTGATACACTGAGCTAAAATAGTTTATGGATTCTGAAGAATTGCAATTTATTTATTGTTCAAAAATACAATATTGTATTTATAATTTATTTATAGTACAGAAATGCAATATTGTATAGATATAATACAATAAACTTTATCATTATCATGTAAACTAAATTTGTTTTTTCAAGTATGACTGGGTTGAGGTACCAAGTTTTCAAAAATGTTTTATTTTTATTTCTTTAATTTAAGCATATATCAAAATCAAAATACCTTTATTCTCACTGTGTGCCATAAATAGTAAATATGTAAAAAATAGCCAGAAAGATCTGCTTAACAAGACAACTGCAGCGAACTTGATTATTATTTATTATTAATAGATATTTTAAACAATTTAAAAGCTATATAAAATACCCAACATGTATTGTAAATGATTTTACATAATTTGCTACACTGAAGTAAAATAGTTTATGGATCTGAAGAATTGTAATTTATAGTACAGAAATATAATTTTATATTGTCTGGATATATAATACAATAAGCTTTATCTTGTAAACAAAATTTGTTTTTTCAAGTTTGAGCAAGTTGAGGTTGCCAATTTTTCAAAAATGTTTTTATGCATTTTTATTTCTTTAATTTAAGTACATATCAAAATGATACCTTTATTCTCTCTGTGTGGAAAAAATACTAAAAATGTAAAAAAATAAATAAAGCCAGGAAAGATCAGTTTAACGAAACAATTGCAGTGAACTTGATGATTATATTCATTGTTAATAGATATTATAAACAATTAAAAAGCTATAATACAAAAAAGTCAAAAGAAAATCTTATGTTTACTGTTGAAAAGAACCACTTTCATAATCTTATCGACCTTAGTTCATTGTTAATTTCAAAAGTTCATTTAAAATAATTATAGTACTTTATTATGCATTGTTGTTTATTTATCTGTTGCAAAAAATTTGTTATGAAAAAAAAATTAAATTAATAGATTTATTTATTTATTTTTTTAGGTAAAAAATGAATATTCCCAATGGACATCCTTGTTGGCCTGAAGATGTTGGAATTATTGATATGGAGATATATTTCCCTTCATATTTCGTAGATCAAGAAGAACTTGAAGTTTATGATAATGTTTCCAAAGGCAAATATACAATTGGCTTAGGACAAAATAGAATGGGCTTCTGTTCAGATCGTGAGGATATAAATTCTTTATGTTTAACAGTAGTGCAGCAGCTCATGCAAAAGCGAGACCTCAGTTTTAACCAGATTGGACGATTGGAAGTTGGAACTGAAACTATAATTGATAAATCAAAAAGTGTGAAAACTTGTTTAATGGAATTATTTAAAGAAAGTGGTAATCATGATGTAGAAGGAGTTGATTCAACAAATGCCTGTTATGGTGGAACTGCAGCCCTTTTCAATTCTGTTGCTTGGGTCGAATCAAGTGCTTGGGATGGTAAAGTTTATGATCTTCAATTTTTAATGTTTTCATGTGTCTTGAATTTTTTTTTATAAAAATTTTGAATTGTTTATTACTTTTTTTTTTTTTTTTTTAATAAATAATATTTGTACCTAATGAGACTAGAATACAAGAATGACTAAAAATAGGGTTGCCTGATTGCAAATTTCTCAGATTTATTATATGTTGTAATTTAAATCTTTTTAGTACAACAATTTTCTTTGTCTCCATTTTTTTTACTTTCTTTTGTCTTTACAAGAAGAAAGTATTGGATTCACTAAAAAATTTGGATCTCCGTTTTTTGATAGTTTTATGCATTTTAAGAAGTCCTGAACGCAATTTCATGGTTTTTAAAAAATGTCTGTCTGTCACTGTGGTAGTATGTATGTGACAAAAATTTTGTGAGCCCTCTATCTCAAGAATTAATCAACGAAATTTCACAAAACTTCAGATTCTGTTACACATTGATAAAAACTGCAGCTGATTAGTTTTTGGTGTATATCACTCAATAGTTAGTGCTGCTAAGCTGCATTACTCACAATTTCTACAATAGCTATATCTCAAGAACTAATGCACAGATTTTTATAAAATTTTAAATTCAGTTAATCCTTGATATAATTTGGTGCTGAGAACTTTTTGATGCAAATCGTTTAACTATTGTTTCTATGCTGCATTATTCATGATTATCATAATAGCTCTGTCTTGAGAATTAATGCACATATTTTCATCAAATTTCCGATTCAGTTAGTCCCTAATATAGGTTAGTCTTGTTTAGTTTTTGGAGTAAATTATCCTACAGGTGGCATTGCTATTTTGTGTTTTTACAACAGCTGTATTTCAAGAACTGATGTATGGATTTTCATCAAACTTCAAATTCAGTTAGTAACTGATAAAAATTGATCCTTTCGTTTTTGGTGTTTATCACTTAACAGGTAACTCTTTTAATGTGGATTTTTTTTTTTTTTTTTTTTTTTTTTAGATTTCTGCAATAGTCCTATCTCAGAAAATAATGCATCGATTTTCATCAAACCTCACTTTTAGGTACAAGTTCACATAAGCTGTTGCTGACTAGATTTTGGTGTAAATCAACTTATCGGTGGTTCTACTATGCTACATTTTTCAGGAAGTATTACCATGTATGAGATAGAAGAAAGTTATTGGGATTGACACATCTGACTAGTTACTTTCTTCTGTATTTACAAGAAGACAGTATTGGATTTGTGAAAATTTTTCACTCCAGTTATCGATAGATTTATGTTTTAGAAGGTCCTGAACTCGATTTGATAGTTTTTAGAAAATTTTGTCACTCTGCGAGTCTATATGTGACAAAATTTTGCACTCTATTTCAAGAACTAATGAACAGAATTTCACAAAACTTTAGATTCAGTTAAATTGTGATATAAACTGGAGCTGATTAGTTTTTGGTGTACATTGAGCAACAGGTGATGTTGATTATTCACGATTTCCACAATAGCTCTATTTCAAGAACTAGTGTAAGGATTTTCATATAACTTCATATTCAGTTAGTCCATAATAGAGATGGGAATGCTCGGAAAAACCCCAAAAAAGTTGGGGAAAAAAGTTTTTTTTTTTTTTTTTTTTCAGTTTTTTTTCCAAAGGCTTATTTTTCAATTTTTCCAAACTGGAAAAATTGAAGTTTCATTTGTAAAATAATGTACTAAAAATTTTGTAATAGCTACATTCTCATACTTTTAATTTAATTTATTTTTATGTTAAATGTCTCACATAAAAACTTTAATGTGGGTAATCTGATCTCTCAGCAGAAATCTGTTTGAGATAACTTGAAAGGATCCTTCACATTTTTTTCCTAGTTTGAAACACAAGACCCTTCCCAAAATTTCTCTTGAAAATAGGCATTTCAGAAAAAAGTTTAATCTCCAAATTGAATCTTTTACAAATGCAGTGATTGAAGAAAAAAAATCTCATGTCATATAGCAGCTGAATCTTATCAAGATATACAGGGTGAGTCATAAATATTGAAACAATAGGCTATCTTCTTAAATATTGCCCCTAGACCCATACTTCCAATTGCAAAAATTCATTAAAAAAGGTGAATTTTTTGATAAGATAAGTTGCAACTCCATAGGGGGTCTATTTGATAAAATACGAAAATTAACTTTTTATACGGCCCCCGTAGGATAAAAATTCCAATTAGGAAAACTTTCCTTATCCAGTCCTGAATATTATGCAAAAAGTTGCATCTTCATATCATCAAAACTAGGGATGCAACGGATATCCGGCTGATTTTTTAATATCCGAAATATCATCGGATATCCGAATCACAATCACCGGATATCCGACTTCTCTATCGGATATCCGGCAGAATGAAGCAAAGCAAATATAGATGAATAACAGTAATTGTTTGATCCCAAACAATGCCTGAACTTTTGTTTACAATGCAAAAGATGAAATGTTACAATAAGTTTCCTATCATTAAAAGGTAATTCTCATAAGTTTAAACAATTGCCAGCTTTCCTACTATTTATATTTAAACGCTGTAATAAATTCAAGAATTTATGTTTATATCTTTTAGAAAATTGTATCTTTACTTTCAGATTGTAAAACAAAATTTGAAGTCAAAATAGTAAATAAAGCCTTTTTTCAAAAGTGTATAAAGATAGAAAACCAACATTTAGAAATGCACAAATAATGCATGAAAAGGTAGCAAACAGCCGTTTTGAATCTGCTATCGAGATTCTTCATCAGGACAAAACTCAGCGTGCTAGAAAAAGCTAAGTTGAGCAAAGCAATAGAGAAGCGCAGACTTACTATATACCAGTTACGGGAGCGAATGATAAAAACAGACCTATTTTTATTTTCTTCTATCCTTGAAAGTGAGAAAGTAATATTATCAATTTTTTCGACGAATTTACATCTTTTAGGGATCCAATATCCCCAAAACATGTTTATTCAAAATATCTGTCTGTTCCAGTGTTGCCATCATACAATTATACCATCAAAATGTGTATGAAGTTATACATAAAATGAACCAAATATTCTGTGCATGCTTTTGGCTGTAGCCAGCACGTCCATGTTCATTATGGAAACATTTCGCTGTAAGGCGGTGCTGTAATCACAATTTTTGTACCATTTTCATTATTCTACCAACAAACGCTGTCTGAAGTTATGCATGAAATTGAACCAAATTTCTTTGGATACGTTTCTGAGAATGGCTGTCAGGTAATCTTTCAATTCGAAAATATTTTGCCAGAAGATGGTACTGTAATAATGATTTTTAGCTCAGAGGCTATCAAAACCTGTGAGCTTATGTGCCCGCCCATTCTGTATGTATACATGTAAATGTGTAATGCAATAACTCATGATAAAAATATCCGATTCACTTGACATTTTAAATATAGGTATATTCTGATAAGGCGTTTCCCTGATTAATTTTGGGAATTCATTCAATAAGTATAAGTGGGGGAACGGGGGCTAATACTTTTCCCCTTAATTTATATCAATGGGTTTTATATCCAGAATTATCAATTTTCATTCAAAATTTAGATATAGGATCATTGTGATGAAGCGCCTCTGTGATTAGTATTAGGTACTCATTTGATAAGTATAAAGAAGTGAAACAGGGGGGCTAATTCCCCACCCCTTATTTCGATAAATGGGTTTTTTATGCAGATTTATCAGATTTCATTCAAATTTTAGACATAGGATTTTTCTGATGAGGGCACCACCATGATTAGTTTTGGGAGTTCATTGGATAAGTATAAAGAGACTGAACTGGGAGCTAATTCTCCAATCTCAATTTCGATAAATGGTTTTTTCATACAGATTTATTCAAATTTTAGACATAGGATCATTCTGATTAGGGCACCGCCCAGGGTTGCAAAAAAGCTAAAATTAAAAAAAGCCAGGCCGGTTGGATTTTATTGATTTTAGCCGGCTTTTTTTGGCCAAAATTGGCTTTTTTTTGGCCATAATTAGCTTTTATACAGAGAAGCATTTTAATTATAAGCTAAACATTTTTAGGTGTCTTTTAACTAATTTTAATGATGTTTAATTTACTTTGAGTTTAATAAATTTATTTATTAAAATGAAAAATTGGGATTTTAGTTATGGTTCATCTTGAGAAATTGGGTTACAACCCAATTTTTCAATAATGAAGGCATTAATACTAGAATAACACATTGATGGAATTGCTAGTGATTTATATTCAGAATTGCAAATATGTCAGCTAAATTATAAAATGGCCATGCCAAGTGGTTTTTCTGATTTACATTGACCTTTAATCCTACTTTTGTTATTTCATTTTTACTGCTTTAATATAAAATTAAAGAGGTTACTTAGTTACATGTTTTATTACTTAACTAATTTTAAGAGTTATTAAAATGTCATGTTTCATTCCCTATAAACATTTAAAATCATATATAAAAAAACCACCATTTCTCACTATTGTAAATAATATTTCAAATTATGCATATTTCATAATATCTTATATTTCACAATTTATTCCAGTATTCTCAATTAGCATATGCATGAATATATTCATTCATGCAAGTGGGCATATATGCACTTTTAAATAACAAAGAGCTATTCAAAATTTTAATTCAACAAATTTTACTAGAATATTTTTTGTTGTTGTTTAATTTTATATACTTATGTATTTAACTCTCCTCAAATACCAAATCTTTCCTAATTTCTCTTTCAACATTGTTCATTTTATGACTTAATCTTTACATATTGACCTGTAAGAACGGAATATTTCTATGAATGCTTTGATGTGTTACATTTTGTCATAATTCAATTAAATATAATTCTTAAGAATGTGTAATATAAATAGAACTATGAAACATAGAAGTTTAAAACACATTTTTTTGAGTATATTTTTTTTTCAAGATTTATATTTTTCAGACATAATGCCTTCACAGTTGACTACTAGCAATTATAAAGACTTATTTATTTGAAAAATGAAATAGAAATTTATAATTTTTTTAGTAGTAAATAATTAAAAATGTATTAAAAATAAATCAATCCAAATTTAATATGGATTCGATACAAATTAACACTTAAAAAATAAAAGCCGGCTTTTTTCAATTTTAGCCGGCTTTTTTTAAGTGGATAAAACCAAAAAAAGTCGTCCGGCTTTTTTTTGGCCCGGCTAAAAGCCGGCAACCCTGGCACCGCCACGATTAGTTTTGGGAGTTCATTGGATAAGTATAAAGAGGGGGAACGGGGGACTAATCCCCCGCCTTTAATTTAGATAAATGGGTTTTTCATGCAAAATTCTCATATTTCATTCAAATTTTAGACATAGGATCATTCTGATGCGGACATTTCCATGATCAGTTTTGCGAGTTCATTGGATAAGTCTAAGAGGGGGGAAATGGGAGGTAACTCCCCCCGCCTTAATTTAGTTTAATGAGTTTTTCATGCAGAATTTACTGATTTGCTTCAAAATTTGGATATAGATTCATTGTAATAAGGCACTTCCCTGATTTTTTTCGGATTTCATTGGATATGTATAAATTCGTGGGACTACACCTCTTAATTTAGGTAAATGATTTTTCTTGCAGAATTAACAGATTTGCTTTAATATTTGGATACAGGTTCATAGTGATAAGATGCTTCCCTAATTTAATTGGAGTTCTTTTGATAAGCATAAAAGGGATACGGGCGATTACCCCAACCCCTCTTAAATTTGATTAATGAGTTTTAATGCAGAATTATCCGATTTGGATGTACATTCTTTCTGATAAGGCGAATCTCTGAATAGTTTTGGAAGTTTAATGGTTAAGTATAAAGAGACATAACTCCTCTTAAATTATATAAATGGGTTTTTATGAAGAATTATTCGATTTGCTATGAATTTTAGATATAGGTTTTTTATGTGATAAAGCATATACCTGATTAGTTTAGGGAATTCAATGATTAAGTATAAAAAGGGGAAATGGGTGGGAGCTATCCCCCCTTTTAATTTGTTTTTCGGACAGCATAAATCCTTGAAAATATGAAGCTGCAATATACAATTAGTATGCATAGCCTGTGAGCTCAATGCCATTAGAGGGCAATCTTCTTTTTATTGTAATTTTTTTTTCATAATCTTTTTATACAGTGAATTGACAGTTCGTGCAGCAATAGGAACTTCGTATCTTGCTAAAACTGGCTATTCGCAAACAGCTGATGTAAAACAGAATAACAAAAATAGATTTTAATAAATATCATGATCGAGATTAACTCATTCTTAATCTAATTAATTGACTGCAGCAAAAATTCTAGATTAAAATAAAAACTGGTATAATATTGAAGTAGTATTAATATTTTGTAATATTTTTTGAAACATTGAGATCCACGAAATAAAAGAGAGTTTTGGGATTGGTGCATCCAACTAGTTATTTTCGTGATTTCATTATAAATATTTAAAATTAAAAGTTTTTTGCTTATAAATTTTAAACTTAAACTGATTTAACTTAAAATAAAATTAAATGTAGCTTAAGGTAAAACAGTATAAAAAAATCAAAACATGAAAAAAAAATCATCAATTAAACCTATGTTTGGAGATAACTCTTCAACCATTGGTATATTAGTGAGACATTTTATGTTTGCATTATAAAAAGGTGCTATGTATTACTTTATGATAATACTTTACAATTATAGATATACTAGCTGACCCGCCTGGCGTTGCCCAGATCCGTAATAATAATATTAAACGAACTTGAAATTGATTTTCACTTTAACTGGAAATATATGGAAATACATTGTCTGAAATACGTAGCCACTGACTGTGGGAGAAATTGGTTTAAAAAAGAAAACTTATATTTAGCTGTAAAAATGCTCAAAATGTAATGGGAAACGCGGGAGGGAATATGTGTGCAGCGAGTGCGTGATTTTCGTGTTAAAGTGTTGATATTTATCCGTAAAAATCACTGCTAAGTCATGTAACTAATTATTACTTTTATCACATAGAAATATCAAGTGAAATATTTTGAATTTCAAACTAATTATATCACTCTCTAATCTGTCTATACCGTGAATGAAATCGATACTTGAATGATTAGCTAAAAGTATATAATATTACTAGCAGCCCGCCCTCGCTTTGCTACGGGAACAGCAAGTCGCCCAGTCCCGTGCCACAACTGACACCGCAAATTGTTACTACTACTTCATCCCATTAAATTTAACTACTAAAAACAGTACCCTCCTTTTAGATAGTCGAGTAAAAATAGCCTATATGTTAAACTAAGGTCTCAGATACCTTCATACAAAATTTCATAAAAATCGATCCATCCGTTCTTGAGTTATAAATGGTATAAAGAACCCGACTTTGTTTTATGTATACAGATTATAATCAATAGTATTCGCAGCGGACGCGATGTAAGGTAATTTTAAGGTCATTTTTCTAAACCTTGGGTTGCATTATTGTTATTTTAGGAAAGATTCCCCCCCCCCTTTTTTTTTTATTTAATATAATATAGTCTATATTCACCGGAAATAGTGTAGCTTTCTAACGGCGAAAGAATTTTTCAAATCCATCAAGTAGTTTCGGAGCCTATTCAATTCAAACAAACAAACAAATCTTTCCTCTTTATAATATTAGCATAGATTAATAAATGTGTAAAATTTGTTCTAAAAATTATCAGCATTTTACTGTATAGATTATTAGCAATTATCAGTAGCTCATTGACAAATAGTCTGAAGATTTAAATGTTTGAATTTCATTTTTTATTCAATATTATTAACATATACATACAAGGTTTGAATTTCGAGTCGGAATGGCAGGATTCATGACCTAAAAAATCTTGTGGACCATTCCTGTTTCAAAAAAAAAAAAAAAAAAAAAAAAAAAAAAAAAAAAAAAAAAAAAAATTGAATTTTTTTTCTTTGTGAAGTGGCAATCAAGTCTCAGGATTGACTGACTATTTTCGGGATATTTTATACTATCGATTGACTAATCTCACAGTTTGCTCTTACGGCAATTATACAAAATTCTTTTTTCTGCGTCGGACTGAAAAGTTTTGTAATTTTTCTCACAAAATTTTCTTGCTTGCTCGACACACAAAATTTTGCAATTTTTTTTTTCTTTTCTGGAGACCAACTGGCAAATTTCACAATTTATTTCTCTCAACTGATTGACAGATTTAGCTATTTATTCTGCTACTGACTGGCAAATTTCCCTTTTTATTTTTGTAACATTCTGATGAAATTAACAATTATTTTCCTGTGTTCAGCGGAAAAATATGTGTTTTGTCTTTGTTATTGGCTGACGAATTTCATGATATTTCCTTGCGACAGATTAGCAAAATTCACGATATTTTACTGTAATTGACGAATTCTGCTATATTTTCCACTGGTGAAGTTCCCTCAAAGTTCAAATTTTTTCAGACAGGTCAACAGTTTTTTAAAATTTATTTTTGCCATGGTGGACAAAGTGAACGATATTTTTTCTATGACCGATTTACATATTTTGCAATTTTTTTTCCTGTGCCGAAGCAAGAAATAATTAAAAGGGCAGTAATGGTCACTAGAGTCTGAGCTTCTGGAATTAGCACTAAACAAAATGAGATTAAATCTTGTGTTGCTCATTGGAAAAAAAAGAAAACATGTTTTTTTACAATTAGTGGTTCAACATTAGATGTTTCATTTTCAAAATCATCGCACATTTCCTCATCAGTGGACTCAATAATAATACCTCTTTTTTTATTTAAAAGACGATCTTTCATACGATGTTTCTGTATTCGTTTTTTTCCGCATCTTATAATTTGCACCTGCACAATTTGTAACTTTTCTACTCTTTTCTTTATTAACAATGACATTTTGATTTCCTATTCAAATAAAAATTCTTCTAAATTTAAAGAGTTCTGTAAAACAAATAAATAAAATATGGACATCCATTGCCCAAAGCAAGATGTTTAAATGTTTCCCATTGAGTTATTGAAAATCATTAAAAGCATCATTTTTATGATGATTAAAACATGATTTATGTAATAAGAGTCATATATTACATATGTCATGGATTAAACAATAATATCCCTGGACGAATCATAAAGAAAATAAAATGTGGGCACCACAAGGTCCATTCTCGACCGATAACAACAACCATTTTCCAAATGATTAAAAAAAAAAAAAAATGATGAACTTCAAGGAAATCATTTAAATAGTTGATGTGCATAGTTCAGAGAAATTAGGACATGACTTTTTTAAATAAACCATTTCTCATGTAATAGAAGAAATCTACTGACTCTGTTATTTTCATATATTTCATATGGGTTTAAAATTCCAATGTATAGTTGAACATAATTCAATTAGCTAAAATGCCAGGGATTATGGTATTGACGATAATTCCACTAACTGATATACAATCACAGAAGGATATTGACGATACAATCACCTACATGCATTATTCGTGCAAGCAAATTTAAAATGAATGCACATCAGATTTTACAAAATTAAGAAGAAAAAAAAAAGAAGAAGAAAGCAAAATCAATTATTTCCGATAATTTAATGTGTTAGAAAAGTTGCTCTGTTCTGTTTGTCAAAAGTGTAACCTTTAAAAGATTCCAAACCACACAAAATCAAACAAAATCTAAATTAAAAAATTCATTTAGCAACTCAGTTATTAATTGACCATAAAACTGAGTGAAAATTGAAAAACTGATATGATATGTATAAAGCTTTATTATTTTCCTTTGTTTTAGTTAAACATTTTGGATAATTATCTTGTTGTTGATTTAAATTATTTCAATGTAAATTTGTCATGTTGGTATAAATTGCAAATATTTAAGTGGCAAGTAAAAAATAACTGGGTTAAAAAAATATGTTTTTCTTCCTCTCATATAGTTAAACTACCCTGCATTTACAAATGTTATGGGGGAAACTCTCTCCTCCTGGGAAAACCTGAATTTCAAGCCCTGTTAGTCAAAGATATTAAAGATGTGAAAAATATATTTCAATACATTTAAAATGTTATAATTGTGTGTGAAACATGTTTGCAATTTATTATTTGAGATGGCATTTGATAAAGAAATAAACAAACATTCACCATAACTAAAAACATATTCAGTACCGGATATCCGATCGGATATCCGGCCGGATATCCGAATCCGGCAGGCAAATCGGATACCGGATATCCGATATCCAGCAAAATCAATATCCGTTGCATCCCTAATCAAAACTAGCAGAGTTATAACCGTTTGAATAATTCGCCAGGTTTTAAGGGATTAGACACAAATTGAAATGCACGAAATTCAAAAGACAATGTTATTTTAACAGTTCAAAGAAATGTGTAAAAAATCTATCTTTTGAGTTAGAATTTTGATTTTTTTTTTCTTTTTAGTGATGGTTAGCCATATAATTTGCTAAGAAAATCACATCCTAAAATTTATCAAAATTTCATATAGTTAGTACTGGTTTAAATGGGATAGTTAAGAATCGTTATAACTCCAAGCATTATTTATCGGATTTCAATTTCTTTCCAATTAATTAATGATGAAAATCTGATTTTAGTCTTGTTTTGGGGGTTTTTGTATTTCAATATTAATTTCAGAACTATCAAAAATATTTATTGAAAAAATAATATAATTTTTAAAAAAGTCATATTCTCAAAAGTAAATAATTTTTCAAATTTTTTTAAACAAAACAAATGTGAAATAATAAAAAATGACATGTTTCAAGTTTGTACTTTTTTCTTTAACAATTTTTTAACTTATAATAATTTAAAGACAAGAAATAGTCGGGAAAAAATTCATTATGCAGAAAAACGAAATACTGTGAAAAACGAAGTGGTACTGTTTTACTGCCCATCAGTTATTTAAAAGAAAGCTTTTCTAAGATGCAGATTAAGTCTTTTTTTTTTTTTTTTTTTTTTTTTTTTTTAATTTAGCTCTCACAACTTCAAGCTTTTTATTGTCCTGGAGAAGCTGTTAAAAAATCTGTATTCTGGGCCCAGGTCGGATCAGGACCGAGATGTTACTTTTTTTCTGATGACTCGCCTATCCAGGTCTTATATATTTTTTCATACCAGATGGACATTTTCTTTCTTCTTAGGTCTGCACTGGACGAAATTTTCAACCCCGGTCTCGAACAATCCGTATTAAAATCATAGATCTGATTGACCTAATACGTGCATGAAATAAGCAAAATTTGGTTCAATCAAAATTTTTACGAAAACCACAAAGATTTTAAAATTGCTTTTATTCAAAAAAAAAAAAAAAATTATTTCTTTAAGAATAGTATATTTAAATGCTAAAAAATTAAACACAATAAAACCACAGAAAAAAAAACTGCCTATGACAGAATTCTGTCTTAAACAGAAAATGGGTTGATCCATGCAGAATAAATACAATGATACCTAAGAAAAAAATAAACTCCATTTAATCCTCCTAGAAAAGACATTTGTCTATTACTTTTTTTTATTTTTATTTATTTTTTGCTGTGTGATTCCGTTTTAAAAGGTATTACTGTATAACATTTTTCAAAGTCTCCAACGCACGCGATATGGATTAGCGATATTAAAATATAAGTGAAACATTTACATATAAACAGAGATTCATTGATAAAATAAATATATCACAGTGTTTGGCACTTCTTTAATTATAAAAAGTATAGCTATAAAAAACGAAATGCTATAATAAGTATTTTTGGTCAGAACTGCTCCACGCAAAACAATTTTTAACTACACTGAAGTAAAAAAAAATATGTAGAAATTCACGGCTGAGCCAGACTATGATTTAAACTTTTTTCCCCAGGCTGGTCCGGATTATGATTTTAACATTTTTCCATGCTGGGCAGAGCTTTTTTCCCTATGGGTCAGTTTGGGACCGGACTAAGATATTTTGATCCATGCAGTCCTCCAGTGTTAACGATAAACTTATTTTGAAAACAAGTTTTGATTTAAATCAATACACTGCTTTATTATGTCCAAATAAGAGGCACGGTCTTAAATCGACATATATGAACGGATACTTTGTGGACGATCCCTCATTTGCTTTGAAATTTAATCAAAAAAGCTTCATTTATAGGCATGGTAAAAAAAAGTGGTGTAAGTCACGAATTTTGGAGAATTTTGGATTTTAATATCTCTGTCAGGTTTTCAGATACGGAGATGAAATTTTTTTTGTTTAGTTTAGGAATGGATAAGGAATAATTTCCTAATTGGGAATTTTCCTCTACGGGGGCCGTATAAAAATTTAATTTTCGTATTTTTTCAAATATACCCCCCATGGAGTTGCAACTCATCTTATCAGAAATTTCACCTTTTTTTTATGAATATTTGCAATTGGAAGTATGGGTCTAGAGGCAATATTTAAGGAGATAGCCTATTGTTTCGATATTTATGACTCACCCTGTATATATGTATGAATAACTTTATTAAAAATGTCTAAATAAGAACCAAAATACAGTAATAATTTCTAAATCATAAATTCTGATTATATTTTGTATAAGTATATACAAGAAGTTCACAATTTCACAAAAAAAGAATTGCATGAAAAAAAATCTAGATATATAATTAAATGCAGCTTCTCTTTTTAAAAATTAATTCCTGTGCAAAATTATTTCAATAATATGCTCATTAATGGAAATGGTAAAAATAAAAACTTAACATAAAATTTGAAGCATTCATTTATTACTTTCATCTATCTTTACAAGAAATAAGTATTGAATTCGTGAAAAAATTGACTTCCAGTTTTTGGTGTATTTAAATGTTTTAGAAGGTCCTGAACACGATTTGGTGGTTTTTGGAAAATATCTGTCCTTCTGTGAGTCTGAATGTGACAAAAAATTTATGGGCACTCTATCTCAAGAACTGATGCACATAATTTCACAAAACTTTAGATTCAGTTGCACCTTGATATAGACTTGAGATGTTTAATTATTAGTGTATATCGCTCTACTATATATCGCCCAACCGATGGAGCTACTATGCTGCATTATTCATGATTTCCACAATAATTCTATCTCAAGAACTAATGTATGGATTTTCATAAAACTTCAGATTAAATTAATCCTTGATATAATTTCGTGTTTATTACTTCTTGATGTAAATCGCTCAACAGATGATGCTGCTATGCTGCATTATTCATGATTATCGCAATAGCTCTATCTCAAGAACTAAAAGATGATTTTTCATCAAACTACAGATTCAGCCAGTTCCTGATTTATATTAATGTTGTTTAGTTTTTGATGTAAATCGCCCTATAGGTGGCACTACTATAAATTAAAAATTTTTCAAGATTTTGTTATAGCTGATTAATTGAAGGTTTTATCAAGGTGTTGAATATAAAATTTATTTCCATTTTACCTCCATAATATACAGTAATGTTGCAAAACATGGGCAGTTAGAATTAGAAAAGTACAACTGCAATGAAAAAAAAAAAAAAATCCATGTTTTATTCTAAGTAAATATGATCTAAATTATACTTTCCTTCTTGATTAACTTTCAATTTTAGTAGTTTTCTAAAGCACAGTAGAAGTTTATCTCTGTGTGTAACTGCTTTTGTTAATTCCTTAAATAGGGAGCATTTTCTATTTGTAATGTTCTCTTTTCATAACTTTTGAGTTCCACTCTTAGAAATATGAAATTACCATAAGGAGATATTATTGAATATTGTTTCTTACTCAAGAATGGAATACTAGATTTCAAGGAAAAAGAAAAAAAAAATTGTTTAATTTAACTTAAAAAAAAAATATTTTCCTGGTTTCGGTGAGTAAAAACCTTACAGTCAATAAATCCTATGCTGTTATTTAGTTGCAGACCTGAATAAGCCAAACTAAAACTTAGTTTTGTTTGAATTTAGATTAAAAAACTAAATCAAAACTTTTTTTAGTTGAAATTGGAAATCTATACCAAAACTGAAAATATTTTTTAAAGGAAATAAAATTATAATTGTAAGAAAAAATGTAATATTGTAAAAATATACATTTTTTTAAATAGACAATGGAATTTTTCAGTACTGATATTCATAATAATAATAAAACTGCAATAATTTATTTCATTCCAAACTGTATTGGCTCAGGTTTTTACATTAGTTCAATTTATGGTTAAACATGTAACTGAAAAATCATTTAAAAAAAGATATGATATAACAAACTTTTTTTCTGAAAAAAAAAAAAAAAAAAAAAAAAAGGTAAAAAACCAGTTTTTTTTCGCCACTTATATTTTTCTGGAAAATTTACATCTCTAGTACTTAATATAATTTGGTGCTTATTACTTTTTGGTGCAAATCGCTCAATAGGTGATCCTGTTATGCTGCCTTATTCGTGATTATCGCAATAGATCTATCTCAAGAATTAATGGACGCATTTTTATTTAACTTCAGATTCAGTTTTCTCCCTTATATAGATTAGTGCTGCTTAGTTTTTGGTGTAAATTGCCCTGTAGGTGATTCTGTTATGCTGCATTTTTCTCAATTTCACAATAGCAGTATCTCAAGAACTAAAGCATGGATTTTCATCAAACTTCAGATTCAGGTTGTTTCTGCTAAAAACTGATTAGCTTTTGGTGTACATTGCCCAATAGGTTGCACTGTCATGCAGAATTTAAAATTTCCCCCAATAGCTCTATCTCAGAAATTAAAGCACAGATTTTCATCAAACTTTAGATTCAGTTAAAAGTTGACATAAATTTTTGTTAATTAGATTTTGATGTAAATCACCAAAGTGGTGACTTTGTCATACTGCATTTTTTTTATGAAGTATTAACATGTATGAGATTTAAGAACTTATTAGGATTGCCGTATCTGACAATTTTAATCACAGCATAATGTTTCTGCTGCATTTTGCCAAGTTTTCAAAAAGTGGTGGTAATTTGGGTGAAAACTCTGCATTTTATAAAATAAATAAACAAAAAATGTGACTAAAATTTTCTATTTTCATGAATATGTGTGCTATTATTACAAATGCATGCAAGTATTGTACATTCTCCACATAGTCATTTGTGACAGTGATAGACAGTTAAAATTTTCTGTTACATTGTGAACATAAATGTTTTTCAAATTTAATTTATTGCTGGATCCTTAATTTTCTTCATGACTAAATTTTTGCTAAGAAATTATAAGATCAAACATGCTCTTTAGATATTAAAGTTTAAGGACAATTTATTGATTGATCATTTTTGTAAGCATTCAACAAAACATTGAAAACTGAAAGTGTCCAGTAATCTTCATTTATGACCATTTAGTTTTTTTTTTTTTTTTTTTTTTTTTTTTTTTTGCTTTATCTTATTTAAGTTTTTTAGAACTAATTATTATTTTTAAATTTCCATATTCTTTGAATCATTAATCATGATGTATTTTATTTTTCCCATCAGTATTTTAAAATAAGTGTTTAACTATAATTTTAGAACAGCAATTAGATAAAATTGTTTCATAATTATCATATTTATTAATTAACAAACTCATGAATACACAGTTTATTATTAAACTACGTTAATAAATATACATAAAACTTGTGGAAACACAATATCTAAAATTGTGAAAAAGTCCAGGGGATCAAAGAAACAGAATTTTATTATTGTTGTTATTATTATTATTTGGAGGAGAGGAGAAAGAGAAGTAATTTAGATGATTATCTGATTATTGTTACAAAAATGATATGGAGGAAATAAAAATTAAATAGTGTGTGCTGGGAGGCAGTGTAAGGAAAGAGAGGACAATTTTCTTTAGGAAGTGGAAATATTTTAGTTGGTTATTTAAATATTGTTCCAACAAAATCATAAACAGAGCAGAGAGGAATTTTTTTCAAATGCAAGGGATACGGGAATGAGAGAGATAATCTTCATGAGATATCAGGGTGGAAACAAATGAAAAAAGCAAAGATTTTAGGAGAAGTTTACAATAAATTAAGCCTCCCTCCCAAATTTAACTTTTTGCTTTTGGAGAAAGTTGGTTTACAATTGAGATTTTACAGAATTTTAAATGTTATTTTGGAAAAGCTGTAAATTTCCTTCTGTGTCTAGATGATTTTAATGTGCATCTGTATAAAATAAATATTTTAAGATAGAAGGTATTTGCGAAAGGGTTTACAGTGATCTTAAATTCAAGAGTGTTTAGTGGAATTTGTCCTGACCTCTAGAATGTTCACTTAATGTATTTTTTTAATGTGATCAGGATAATTTTTAGAAATTTGAAAAATAATTAATAGTAGCGATGCAAACATCTGTGTAAAGATTTTCATCTATAATATCGTTTGAGTGTTTCAAAAATTATATTTCTGTTCAGTCTAATTTTAATAAATCCATTCTAATATGTATTTTGTTTGCAGGCCGTTATGCATTAGTGGTAGCTGGTGATATTGCTGTGTATGCAGAAGGTAATGCTAGACCAACTGGAGGTGCTGGTGCAATTGCAATTCTCATCGGACCTAATGCACCCATTGTATTAGAGAGAGGTAAATTTTTATTTATCTTTTGAACATTGTCATACATTACTGCACCAAAATCTTCATTATATAATAAATTTAATGGACGAAAATATTTATTCAGCTGTAGTCATAAGTCAAAATCTATGTATTTAAAGCAGAAGACTAGATTTTTAGTCATAACCAGTTTTGCCAATTATTTTTAAATAAAAGGTATTTATTTGTAGATGTGGCTGCACTAGCTGTTTAAATTTTATATATAAATACTTTTTCAAATAAATTATATATATATATATATGCAATTAAATAAATTATTTAAGTCATCTCCGGTTCGCTGACGACATTGTAATTTTCAGTAACAGTCCTGAAGAATTGGAAATTATGCCAAAAGATCTTGCAGAAGCTAGCATCAATGTGGGATTAAAAATAAATTTAGAAAAGACTAAGGTGATGTTTAATTCATTTACATCAAAAAAGAAAACTGTCTACAAGAACACTGAGATTAAAGAAGTGCAAAGTTATGTGTACCTAGGACAGGAAATATCATCGGATAATAGTATCATGAATGAAATCAATAGAAGAATAAGAAATGGGTGGAGTGCTTTTGGGAAGAACAGTATTATTCTGAAGAGTAATATGCCTCTTTGTTTGAAAAGAAAAGTGTTTAATCAGTGTATTTTACCTGCATTAACTTACGGAGCAGAAACATGGACACTGACAAAACGGATGATACAAAGACTACAAACAGCACAGAGAAGTATGGAAAGACGTATGCTAGGCATAACTAGAAGAGACAGAAAGAGGATAACCTGGATAAGAAATCAGACAAAAGTTTTTGACATCCTTGAAAGAATCAAACAGCTAAAATGGAAATGGGCTGGGCACATTGCAAGAAGAAAAGACAATAGATGGAGCACAAATTTACTACAGTGGTATCCCAGAGATGTAAAACTATCAAGAAGAGGACCACAAGTAAGATGGAGTGATGAAATTAGAAAAGTGGCTGGTGTAAATTGGATGACAAAAGCACTAGACAGAAAACATTGGAAAAATCTGGAGGAGACCTACATCCAGCTGTGGATCGAAAACGGTTGATGATGATATATGCACTATAAGACCAAAGGTGACTGACCACTTGTGATTTTAGGTATTTTGTTAAATATCTAGAAAAATACATGAGGAAATTGTCCTGAAACTCTAGGTCTGTAAGTATAATAGTGAAGGTCATATATTAAAGAGAAGATTTTTTCTCAAAACTCCATAGGGGACTATCATCAAATTGAAAAAGAACGAATATCTTTTGGATAACACTGTCATAACTAATGTAGCAAAAGCTTTCAAACTGTAGATTATGATTAAGTGGCTTATTGTAATAAAATGTATTCATTTTTATGTGGATAGCAAGAATGCTCATAGAGAAATTAAGGTTTTTATAATTTTTCCAAGTTTTTTGCTTGTAATTTGCAGAATTCATAATATAAAATAATGTTCTTTTCTGGAAATATGACAAACAACATTGAACACAATACCCTGTAATTAAAATTAAAAAATAATAAAAATTGTATGAAAAATGAGCAGGTTTACTAAACAATTTTTCACTGTGCATGCATGAAGGCTATCAAAATTTCATTTGCATATTGTGTTTGCTAAATGTATAGAGCAACTTCTGTAAAAGTCTCAAAAACATAGCTTGAAAATTCTAAAAGTGATTGTCAATAGAATAAGCTCAAAATCCTCCAAAGCTACCAATGAAATTTTTGTAGCCTTTAACATGCACAGTGAAAAATTATTTACTAAACCTGATCTTTTTTCATACAATTTTTATTATTTTTTAGCTCTGATTGTAGAATATTGTGTACAATTTTGTTTGTCATATTTTTTTTAAAATAACATTATTTTTTATTAAGAACACTGCAAAATATAAACAAAAATCTTGGAAAAATTTGGGATTGTTTTTATAAAAACCTTAATTTTGCTACGAGTATACATGCTATTCACCTAAAAATAATCAGTTTATTATAATAAGTCACTTAATCGTAATCTACAGTTTGAACACTTTTGCTACATTTTGTTTTGACAGGTTATCAAAAGATATTCGTTCTTTATCAATTTGTTGACACTCCCCTATGGAGTTTTGGGAAAAACTCCTCATGGAAATATATGACCTGCACTATTATGTTTGCACGCTTCGAGTTTCAGGATATTTTCCTTATGTATTTTTCTAGATATTTAACAAAATGTCTAAAATCGCAAGTGGCCGGTCACCTTTGGCCATATAGTGTATATATTCCCAATTTTAAGTTATAATTTTAACAAATTTTTAATGAAATTCCTTCAAAATGGTGGTAATTGGATTTTTTACACTGTTGCAAAGAAAAAAGAATTTTATTTTTTAAATCTTTACTGATTATATCTTTACTGATGCCATATTTTAAAAAACACATTTTTCTTCATTCTCAAATTTAATTGTTTTTTCATTCTGTTGATACTGAGTTCAATTGAGATGCTGAGTGAAAATGATGTTGTATTTAAAAGTAAATGATCATTTTCTTTAATAAAACAAAATATTTTAACAAAAATACATCTAAAAAGCACTAATTTCTGGAATTTTTACTTGCCAATCACTGGGATTAGAGCGTCAAGTCAAGACTGAATGTTCAAGTGAAAGTTGTAATTCACAAATGTGATATCAAATTTGTAAATATAATTATCAATAACTTAATGTGCATTAAATTAATTTTTAAATAGTTAATATGAATATAAGAGTTTTGAGATGTTGAAAATGACATTGTTTAATTTTCATTGGAACAATTCTGGTTTATATTGCAAGAAAATCATTTTGCTGTTTTTTTTTCACTCCTCAATACCAACTATAAGAGCCTCAATTAATAACGCCATAATAAACTTACCTTCAATGTTGCAGTTGTAAAATATCCCCCTCCCCCCAAAAAAATGTATATGTTATTAGGGGTGCACAACCTTTTTAAGGGAAGGGCCACTTACAAATATGTCTGGGTAGTCGAGGGCCACATCAATAACACAAAGATAATTCGATTTCAAGTGATCTGTGGCCTATAATCGGAAAAAAAATATGGTTTCAGAGGGGAGTGGGGGAGTTATTCCTTTAATTTCACTTACCCAATCAAAATATCCAATTCAATCGGTAAGGGTATATCAAAAGTTTTTATCTTTGTATAGGGTGACACCCCCAGTAATTGGCATGCACCAGTGATTGGCACATTTTACAAACATGTCCTAAAAAAAGATTTATATCCAGTCTTTTAAAAATTCAGGACCATATATCAGTTATATGCTCATTTACGTTAAAGATTATAACTTTGATTTATTTTACAAGATGACAATAGAACCTAGGAAAAAAAAACAAGTATGGCTTCTATCAAATTAGCCATTTTGTTGCAAATTCTTCTTTTTTGGCTTAAGGAAGGCATGCTTTTCAATTCATTATTATCTGATTTATAATATATTTTAAATTTTAATTGACAACAGTTTTGTTTAGTTAAAAAGGGTTACTTTAATTGTGTAAAAGTATTTTCTATACAAATATTTGGATTTCTGAATTAATGGTAGTTGCCAATTAATGGTGCTTCAATTTTGCTAGTTCCAAGTAATTGGCACCTATTCCAATTACAAGGAATTCACAAGGAATTTGAGATTAAACCATTTATTTTGGAAGTACTTTTAAAATTATAGACTAATTTTGTTTATCATTTGTTTTTATTTGAAAATATAAATTTTATCAGTAATTGGAATCCATTAAAGCTTCATATGACAATTACTGGGGACAGCATGACAATTACTGGGTATTAATGTAAGTATAATTGTATTGTTTTAAAGTGTTCACATTTCCGACTAATATGCTGATTTCTTACTCTCAAAAACCTGAAATATGGCATCTTCATCTACAGTAAATTAATTTAAAGCGATTAAACCCAATGCAAAATGTAAAGTTTTTTTTTAAATATAAACATATGCCAATTACTGGATCACAAGGTGTCATACATTGGTGCTCTAGGTGCCAATTACTGGTGATTTCAGCAACTTTTTATAAATATGTTTTTATAAAAATACTTTTTCAATTTTTTTTGCTTTTAGTGGGCGAATCAGATGCACAAATATGCATTCTTTGATTTAAAAATATTTTCAAGTAAATAGCTTATTTCTTTGTAATGAAAATTTAAGTAAGTTTAACGACAAATTCTTAATGTGCCAATTACTGGGGATGTTACCCTACATAATAGATATAGCAAGGATTACTTTTAAGAAGTAATAATATTTCTCAGCTTTATTCAGGAGAATAAATTTTGTTTTATTAAAATTGTTAAAAAACAAACGTAGTTGGTGCCGAAAAAAATGTGAACTTTATGAATGAAGGAGAGGGAAGCAGCTGATCAGCATGATTCTTGCATGCCTGATCAATGAAGTTCCTGATTTTTCTGTACCTGATAAACGAAATTTGCAATTTTTCCATGCTTGATCGACCAAATTTGCGCATTTTACGAAATCAATCAAGATAATTCTTAACTTTTACGAAACTGATTGTCGAAATTCGCGATTTCTACAAAGCCGATCGACGAAAATCGCGATTTTTACAAAGCCGATCCATGAATTTTGCAAATCGTCCTCACATACTTCATTAAATTTTCAATTTTTCAGCTCCTGATCCATGGAGTTTGAGATTTTTTCATGCCTAATCAACAAAATTCGCGATTTTTATAATGCTAATCGACAAAATTCGCGAACTTTACAAATCTGATTGACGAAAATCGCGATTTTTCCACGTCTGATCGACGAAATTCGCGATTTTTCCGAGCCTTGTTGACAAAATTCACGATTTTTCCGAGTCTGATCGAAAAAATTTGCGATTTTTCCGAGATTGATTGACAAAAATCGCGATTTTTTCGACTCTTATGGATGAAATTCGCAATTTTTCCGGCACTAAGGGACAAAAGTAGCGATTTTTCTGAGTCTGATCGAAAAAATTTGCGATTTTTACGAAGCTAATCGAGAAAATTCATGATTTTTTTAAAGATAATCGAAAAAATTGACGATCTTTCCGCGCCCGATCAACAAAATTCGCGATTTTTTACGAAGCCGATCGCCGAAATCAGCGATTTTCTAAAGCTGATCGACGAAATTCACGATTCTTCCTCTATTGATCGATACAATTCGCGTTTCTTCAGGTCCAGATCGATGAAATTCATGATTTTTCTGCAGGTTATCGACAAAAATCGTTTTTTTTTACGAACCTTATAGACTAAATTTGCGATTATGAGTCCGATTGATGAAATTCGTGTCTTTCACGAAACTCATCGATAAAATTCTCGATTTTTACGAAGTCAATTGGCGAAATTCGCGATTTTATTTGAGAATGATTGTCAAAATTCGCGATGTTCCACCGTCTGACGATATTTGCTATTTTTCGGGACTCAATCACTAAAACTTGTAATTTTTCCTTGTCTGATCCTTGAAATTTTCGTTTCTCGGCTTAACTGATGGTATACACATTTTTTCGCTTATAAACAACTAAATTCACAACTTTGAACTAATTTTGACGAATTCTGCAGTTATCTACGCGGAAAGATGAAATTCATGAATTTTTTTCTCTTGATAAATTGACAAAACTCACAATTGTTTCGCAATCATTATAGAAATTTTCAATTTTTCTGCACATCATAGCAAAATTTGCAATATTAACGAAATTTGCAATGTTTTCGCCCCAGATTTGATTTTTTCGTGTCGAATCAACGAAATTTGCGTATTTCTTAGGCAATAAAATGAGAAAACATGTGATTTTTCCGCAGCCGATGAATTTAATTTGCATTTTTTGGCACATCATTACCAATGCAGGTGATTTTTTTCTTACCCGATCAACAAAATGTGCGATTTTTCACAGCCGATCGGCAGAATTCGAGATTTTTCAGTGCCTGATCGACAAAACATGCGATTTTTTCATGCCCGATTGGCAAAATTTGCTTTTTATTTTTCGAGCCTCACTGACGAAATTTGCTATTTTTCTGCAATTGATCACTGAAATTCACAATTTTTCCGAGCTCAATCTACGAAATTTGCGATTCTTAAGTGACTGACAAAATTTTATACTTTACTGCAGTAATTTAATGAAATTTAGAATTTGTTTCTGCGACCTATGCACAAAAATTGTAATTTTTTCCAGTTGTAAATTGACAAAGTTCGCGGGCCACAGGTTGTGCATACCTAATGTTATAGACACAGGCCATATACGAGAGTCATGATATTTCATGGATACAACATATGCCAGTGTTTTATTTGAGAAACAGAGGGTGTATGGAGCTAAAAAAAATCCAGAGGATATATGACATATTACCTCGGTATATCGTCCAATACATCCCTGCTTATTTTCATTGTATATCGTTAGTTATGTATACATATAATGTTTAATTTTTTAGTAATTTTATCAGATAAAGTTAATGAAAATAGTATTTTGACAATTTTAGCTTAAAATATTTGTTTTAAGAATTCAATATATATTAAACGTACATTGAAGGGTTTATAGGTATATTGAGCAAATGTAACAATGGATTTTTTTATCATAATTAGGTCAATTATAAATTCAATTTAAGCTTTTAAAAAAAAAAAAAAAAAAAAAAAAATTATGTGTTCCACCTTATCTATATTTAAAACACAAGACTGATTTTTTTTTAGTCATAAGCCCTGAGTTTTCTACTATGAATCAATCTTCCTAATTATTTTTAAATGAAAAACTCTGCATTTCTTGATGTGTGTGCACTAGCTTTTTAATATTTTTGTTTTTAAATTTTAAAGGACTTTTTATGAAATTTCTTTAAAATAGCAACAATCAAATTATTTTAATTCAAATTACTTCCATTCTGTTGTTGAAAAGGAAATAATAATGTTTATTTATCTTTATTAATGCTGTTTTCCCATTACAATTAAAAATAACTTTTTAAAAATTTTGAACAGAAAATGATCTTATGATTTAAAAAATAGACATTTTCCCTGTTAAATGTGTTGCATTGCATTTCAATAATTTTACACTTGCTGATTTTGAGTTTGAGATGATAGACAAAGTACTTCAGTAATTTGAAAAAGATGACGACATAATCGAAATAAAATAAAATGACCATTTTCTTTGATAAAACTAAGCATATTATGAATACATCTAAAAAAATCAGTTTCTGAAATTTTTACTTGCTGGTACTGAGATTAAAACCTTAAATCAAGAGAGTAAATGTTTGCATGCATATGTAAAGCTGTAGCTGATAAACGTGACTCCAAATTTATAAATATATTAATTAATAAGCTATTGCATATTAAAATATTTTTTAAATGGTGAATAGGGATAGGAGAAATGTGTATGAAAAATTTAAAATTATAAAAATTTGGGTCATTTAAATTGTTAAATTTAGATTTCATAGGAAAAGAAAAATTCTTTTATCATGTCAAAGTGAAATAATTTTTGCTGATGACACAGTGATTAGTTAGGATTTTGGAACCATGGGATTCAGACACCTCCAACAAAGTCTTCCTTTTTTTTTCAAGAAATAACATAATCAATGTATGTAATACAAAATTCTTTTGTATTAAATACATAAGATACATATTCTATTTCCCATTCTTTCAAGGGAAAAATTAAGCATCCCAAAGGATCCTTCACTATTATTTCCTATGCTTTCCTGCTACAATTTTTTTCTTAAATGATGCTCTATTGTGTATCACCAGCATTGCTGCAAAGATCAGAGCCCAAATTAATGACATCATATTAGTTACTTATCTTGATTGTATGTCACTGATTACATATACGAATAAAGTATAACTTTTCTATAATTTGATCAAAGGAAGTTTATGGAAATATCTTAGGCTAAAATAATATTTGTTTTTTAGGAATTAGAAAAACTAATGTAAGATGTTTTTTATTGTAATTATTTTTGTACATGTATTATCATTCAGTGTGAGAATCCCTTTTTTTCATTGAAACTCTGTATTAAACCTCAGGATATCTTAAATATAGAGATCATGGACAAAGAATTATGGAGGGAAAACTTAGCCCTTTACTGCATGATTTTTTATTTTCTTTGGAAAACATGATAGTTGAATCTTGTCAGTTACCATTAGATAAATTGTGAAAAAAAAAAAATTTCTATTGGACATATCATATAAATTGCAAAATTGTAATTTATGTACTTACTTTAAAGTGTTTACAGCATACAATAACTGCTATTCAACTGTATAATAATTTTTATGATGCATTTAATACTTGGTAAAGAAAAAATGCCAGTTAGCATATTGAAAGCACTAAAAACAACAAATGTTATACTTTCCCCTTGATAACAAATCAGAATTAAAAACAGACTTCACGATCTTAAATGTATATTATTGCACTTGAGCTATTATTTTGAAATTCAGACAAAAAAGTGATGTTTTGATAGTTGTATTTTTTAATTGCCTTGATATTTTTTTATGTTGAAGTAAATTATACTTAATGAACAATCTGCAATTTTGAAACTGTGAAAAAATTTCCTCTTTTCTATAGAAAATGTCAAAGTTCAAGGTTGTGAAGGCCGTTTTTCAGAAATGGAGCACTACATCTCTTGCAAACAACAACATCCCAAAATTCTTTTAGCATAAACTGTTAGTATAACCCTACCTGCTTATTAAAATGTATTTGTTTCCATGGGGCATTGTTACTTTACGTTGTTATGTTGTCACAAAGTATAGTCAAAATGACTTTTTTTCCCATTTTCCACACTTAATATCTTATTTAAGCAATAGCACCCCAAACTTTGTCTTATAGAATATGAAAGTACACTACTAGGACAAGCTAAATAATATAGTACTGCATGGAGATATTGTTGCTGTTAGTCGATATAAACTGTTAAATATGCAAGATTTTCAAAATCTTCTACATTTAAATTAGCATTATCTAAAAAAACACCATGTTTGAATAAAACAAAATATCTCAAACAATAGTTAAATACATGTACAATAACATGGAACAGAAAAATAAGTGGAGCCTCGTGATATTTTTAGGCAAAAAAAAATGGCAAAAATTAGAAGAAAAGCAATGTCCATTATCATATTTTTCCCCTAAGAGAAAATGAAACATCCTATATCTCTTTCAGAAGCTGTAGCAAAAAACGATATTTCATTTTCTCATACAGAAAAAACATAGAAAGAGGAAAGAGAACTAGGATTTTTCATTTTCTGATAGGGAAGAAATGTTGTCATCGACATTGTTAATTTTGTCATTTTTTTGCCTAAAAATATCATGAGGCCCCACTTTTTTTTCTTTTCCATGTTTTTGTATATAGATTCAACTATTGTGTGAGGTATTTTGTTTTATTCGAAAGTGGCGCTTTATTTAGATAACGCTAATTTAAATTTTGAAGACTTTTAAAATTTTGCATATTTAACAGATTATATTTACTAACAGCAACAATATATCTGTGTAGTATTACATTATTTAGCTTGTCCTAGTAGTGGACTTTTATATTCCATAAGAAAAAGTTTGGGGTGCTATTGCTTAAATAAAATATTAAGTGCAGAAAATGCACAAAAACGTCATTTTGACTGTACTTTGTGGCAACATAACAATGTAAAGCAACAATGCCTCATGGAAACAAATACATTTCAATAAGCAGGTAGGGTTATATTAATAGTTTATGGCAAAATAATTTTGGGATGTTGTTGCTTGCAAGAGATATAGTGCTCCAAATATACCAGCATTTCACCTTTCATGAAGAATGGCATTCACAACCTTGAATTTTGACATTTTCTATAGAAAAGAGGAAATTTTTTCAGGGCTTCAAAATTGCATATTATTTATTAAATATCATCTACTTCAACATATAAAAAAATCAAGCAAATCAAAAAATAAAACTATCGCACTTTGTCTGATTTTCAAAATAAGGGCTCTTAAATACCAAAAGACACCAAAAAAATTAATAAATAGTTCCAAAAATTAAAAAAAAAAAAAAAAAAAAAAAAATCATGCAATTTTTGAGTTACACTGTGCATTTAAAGGTAAATGAGAGTGAGTCGCCGAAAACATAAAATTATATTTTTGTAAACAACTGAAATTTGTGAGTGGCAGTATTCTGTTAGCAGAATATCATTGGATTGTATGCATCAGATATGTATGTTAGAGTTTGAAAATATTTCCTTTT
Source organism: Maratus speculifer (assembly GCA_964019185.1). Taxonomy (NCBI): domain Eukaryota; kingdom Metazoa; phylum Arthropoda; class Arachnida; order Araneae; family Salticidae; genus Maratus; species Maratus speculifer. Next base: position 27,545,193 of record OZ025291.1, read on the forward strand.
GTTTATTTTTTATTATTAAGATTTACATAATATATATTAAGATGGATTATAAGTGCTTTGTTTTAACTAGCAGTTTTTATTTTTGTTATAAAATTTGTTTTAATATAAATTTGTCATATCAATCAAAAGAAAGAATATTTAAAACTGGACGCCTTTGACGACCAGTTTGATCTCCCTTAAATGTATACCATGCATTAAATCATATTGCTTTTATTCATAATTTATTTTAATTGCTCAATTTTTTTTCCAAATTAGAAGATTCTGCTGGAGAAATAAACATAGATGTTATATACGCACCACATTGGCATGAATGCAACAAAGTGGCAATTATATGCCTCACGTGTAACCCTGCTATTGCTGTTTCTTTATTAATAAACTGTTTATTTACTTTTCTTTTTTTTAAATGATTTAAATTGGATTTTTTTTCTATAATTATTAACTAAACTTTTTTTTATTTATTATTATTTCCTTTTTAAGATAATAGAAAATAGTTTAAAAATATATATATGCAACTGATATTTGAAAAAGAAGTTCTTGCCAAATTTACATCAGAAAAAAAAAATTGCGTTAATGTGGTGTGTATATGATATCTGTGCCAAAACATTAATCTGAAACTGAAACGTTTAAAATTTGTGACTTTTATTTATTTTTTTGAGTAAAAAGAACAGAAAAAAATAATGATATTTTGAAGCTCCATAAGTACAGCAAAAGAACAAATCGCAAACAAGCCTAATTTACCACAGCCTAAATCCTGCCAAAGGACTTTTACACAATAACCAATAAGATGTGTTTCATTTGGGCATTGCCATTAAACAATTAACAAATAATCGCAATTTCTGTGCCACATATGTTAGCATAACATATATATAGATGTGCTCCCTAATTTGATAAAACTAGTGTTTAATAATAATAATAATGAAAAAATGATGAGGAATCTGGACGTGTTATATGTCCCATGACATAAGTTCATTATTTTATTCATGAATTGAATTAAATTGCAAAATAAAAAGGTTTTCAGAGCTTCACTCTGAATTGCAAATACAAGAACTTTTTTTTCTTTTCCTTCCTTAAATGTATGTCGGATAAAAAATATTTTAAAACCAATTCTATAGGGAAAATAACTAAGGTAATATGATAGAGTATAAGTGATAAATATTTCTGTGATATAATCAAGCATTAGTAGTGCAGAGATTACATCTCCAGTTTCAAAGCAGTGTATTCATCATTCCCAAATTGCAGAATCCATTGTGTCAGGAATTTATAATTTTTTTTCTTCCCCTTTCGAAATTTACTTTTAAAGTTTAGCTGCATGTGATTCATGAGTATTTGGGATTTAAGTGGCCTTTGTATATATGGCCATTTATTACTACATAAAATAGTTTGCTAGCAATTTTGCATCCAAATTTATGAAACCAATGAGCAATACACCATGAATACTGTGTAAATTTAGGCACAAATCATTTAATTTTAATGGAATAAAACTGACCTTTGTATATATGGCCATTTATTACTGCATAAAATAGTTTGCTAGCAATTTTGTATCCAAATTTATGAAACCAATAAACAATACACCATGAATACTGTGTACATTTAAGCACAAACCATTTGATTTTAATGGAATAAAATTTGTTTTTCATCTTTAATGAAGTATTAATAATGAGGGTTTATGTGCATGTTACGAGAGTTTAACATACATGGGGTAAGTTCTTTAAAATTCTTGGCTCATCAGAATTTTTCTAGACTCCTTGGGTTTATACTTTTGAAATCTGTGTAAATTCTGATATTGACAATTACATAAAATAAAAAAAAAAGAATAAATAAATAAATACAGAATTTCAATTTTTCATAATTTTTAATAATTTCTAAGATCATTTGAATATGTAGTACAGATCTATTTACAATTTGATTTCTATTCTGAATGAAATAAAATTCAAATTAAATTGAAACAAAATTAATAAACTTGAAGATCAAATAATGTTTAAAAAAAGAACATTATAAAGAATTGCAAATAAATAATGATAATAAAAACATTAAGGTGCTCTAATATTTAAGAAAAAGCTATCACAGAGAGTGAAAAAGTAACAAAGATAAAAAGTCTTATTCTAACTATATATATAATCCAATATTTTTGGCAATAATTAAAAATTATGTTTTTTAGAATTTATGACCATCTCATAATCTAATTGGAAGCAGGTATAATTTAGAAATAGAGTACTGCATTAACAATCACTCCCCTGAAAAGAATTAAATTCGAAGCGAAATTAATGCTTATCTATCTACCTCTTTTTACTATCTATAATAATAAAAGTTTTTGCATAAAAAATATTGGCATTTCTTTAATATTTGCAATTAACTTATCTATTTGTTATCATGTAGCAAAACTAACTATGTATATCATAGATTTTTTCTTATAAATTTCAGGTTTACGATCCACATATATGGAGCATGTGTATGACTTTTACAAACCCAATTTAATGAGTGAGTACCCTACTGTGGATGGTAAATTATCAGTTCAAAGCTATGCAAAAGCACTAGATAAATGTTATGAAGGTTTCTGCCGGAAAGCTGAGAAATTGTCAAAAGCAAAAGGTAATTTTTTTTTTTTTTTTAATTACTTTAACTGATTATTTATAGCTCGCCATCTTTAAAAAAAAAAAAAAAATCTATGTAACAATTATTTGCCTTTTTCATAAAAAAAAAAAATATATATATATATATATATATATATTAATGATTATACTGTAATATAATACCTATTATAATGGTTCCCAATCTTTTTTATATTGAAATTTTTGGATAAAATCCTTTAAGTTATAGTTCCCTACATTTTACAAAGTAATAGTGTTTAGATATACATGTATTACTATGAAACAGAGGAAGAAAAAATAGATAGTAGTTTAAAAAAAAAAAAAATGATTCTCTGCCTGTAATTTAAAAAAAATTATATTTTGAAAAATTTACCATCATACTTATTTTATTTTTAATTACTGCCAGTACATATGATAATGTTAAAATATAGATGCATAAAAGCTTTTCAAAAGTCAAAAATAGAAAAAATTACCTTATGATAGGTTTTACACTATTAATAAAATGAAATATGGCATATAAACATTTAATGCGAAAGCTATAATTACATTATTTTGTACAGTTTTCTCATATCTGTTGCAATTGATGATAACTATAGATGGATTTCTGATTCTGTAGTTAAAATTTGTTATTGTTGACTGTAAGCAGAGAATTTCACTTTGCAGAAAAACAGGGGTTGGAAAAAGTATTTTTTTTTTTTTTTTTTTTAGTTAATTACTTTATTAAAAATGTAGTTAACTACAACTACTTGTTTTAAAAAGTTGTGACTACAAAGTACTTTTCAAAAGTAATCACTACCTGTAAATTAGAAATTTAGGGCAAAGAATCAGAGTTCTTCACATGTTAGATTAATTGAAACCTGACCCAAACTCACACAAAAATTTGTCAACTCAAAACCAAAGTGAAATGAAATTAATTGATATTTTAATACAATTATGAACGTGTATGTGTAGTCATATCTCTATCATCAATTTTATCTTTTTTGTGGGGAAAAATACTTGTAATATTCAAATATATGTAGTCTCTTTTTTTTTTTTTTTTTTTTGGTTAAGAAAATAATCATAACTTTCTTTTGAAATTTCGGGTCAGTCAACTTTCAGTATCATCATCCTATTTTTAGAAAATATTTTTAATGTACATTTTGAGATTTAGTCCATTTTAAGTAGCAAGAACTGAAAGTTTTAGAATATCTTGTATCGAATTTTTATAATTATATGATATGAAAAAGAAAATCAGTATTTAAAAAAATCATAAATTATAACATTTTCTAATTCAAGTAATTCATGAGTATTTATTGAGAAGTTTGTTTATTGAAATTTGTAATATGCATATACTGAGTCACAAAAGTCTACATATACCTATCAAAAAAGAGCTTTCATCAAAACTGCTTAAATTTACTAGTAAAAAAGCATATTAGTCTATTACTCTGAGCCAGAAAATGCTTCTGAATGCTTTGTAAAAGTTTAAAAAAGATAATTACTACTAAAATTTGTACATTTACTACAATCAGCATACCACAAAAGTCTAGATACATTTGATGTTAACAAAATTTGCATTTGAATTTATTTTGTTTTCAATTTTTAATTTTACCAGCTGTGTAAAGTTTAGCTATGTGGATTTTTGTCTCTCAAGATAGTCAAAGTATTTAATTTTATATAAATGGCTGTATATAAAATGAAAAATGAGTTAGGGAAAAGAACATCCTTAGAACTGCATAATCTGGTCATAAAATTAAAAACTGAAAAGAAATCTTATAAGAACATTGCTTAAATTATAGAAAAAAGCCATGGCACTGGGCAAACTATTCTTAGAAAATATAATTTATGTGGAAATGTGCTCGACAAATCTTGCTGCGTTGTCTAAGCAAACATAAAGACCATAATGCAAGAATTATTAGTAAGAAAAGGGAAAAAAAAAAAAAAACCTAAAAATTAGTGCTCCACAATTAACCAAGCACAATGCAGTGGCAAGTAATAAGAATGTGCATCACGAAACTACTTGTAGAATTCTTTGATCAGTAGGCTTCAATGGTCAAGTTCCCAGAAGGAAACCTCTCACTTCATCTGTAAACTAATAAAAAAAAGCTAGGTATTGCATCTAACTTATTGACAATTAACTTTGACTTTTGGAAAACAGTGTTATTTACTATTAAGAGTAAGTTAATATTTTTTGCTGCAATAAGCAGGGAAAAATATGGCCGGAGAGAAAAAAAAAAAAAAAAAAAAAAAAAAAAAAAAAAAAAAAACACAGAAATAAAAATTAAAAATATTTGATAGCAACAGTTAAACATGGTGGAGAGAATTCAGTGATTTGGGGCTCAATAGTGGTATCTAGAGTTGATAACTTATTATTTATTGATAGTAGAATGGATCGATTCAGATTTTTTAAAATATTGCAGAGCAACCTACACTTATCCATTTAGAATTTAGAACTAAGAAATAGCTGAGTTTTCCAGTAAGATAATGTCACAAACAATATTGCTAAGATGTAAATGAATAACTTTTTTATAAAGCACTCAATCAACTGTATTTGCCACCACAGTCACCAGACTTAAACTCCATTGAGCAAATTTTTTGAATTTGATCGTTTAATTCGACCACACGCAATTACAAGTAAAGAAATGATGGCAATACAACATGCAAGGTTGAACATTACTCCCCCATCAAGTTTACCAGATTTATTGCAAAATATTTTTGTTACAGCTTGTTTTCATAGAATTATGTACAGTTAAAAAAAAATAGTCACAATATCATTTTAATTTCGTGAGAAAAAGCACTAATGCTACAAAAAATATTGTCTTTTACTCTGAAATTAAAATGACAATGTGACTTTTTTAAAAATACGCATATTTTTAATTTAAAAAAAATCTGTAACAAAATTATTTTGTTACAATACATTTGGTAAACAGGATTCATCGGTCTTTCATGAAAGAAGAGAGTCTAATCTACGATTTTAGGAAAATTGTCTAGAATCGCAAAATATTTAAACAAATAAATGAACAATATTTGTTTGTTTAATAAAACAACATTTAATACATGCATTTAAAATTAAATTTATTCCGAATATATAATGAAATGAAATGAGTTTTAAATTAAAAGAATGAAATATTTGCAAGTTAAATAATAAAAGTTCGATACAACCAAGGAAACATTGGATCCTTATTGTCTGCTTTTAATAAATAAATTAAAAAAAAAAAAGAGCTAAAATTGAATATTTTATTTAGCATTGAATTCTATACATATTCTAAACATTGATAAATGTTGTATTCTCATGGGAAAAACAACGGTGTATACCATTTTGTATAGTTTAGCTCATGAAGTATTTAGTAAAATATAACAATTACTACGAAATTCCACCTTTACATATTAGCTACTTACTAATTGTTATGAGTCATCTTTCATTACTTTAAAAAACATTATTAAAATCGAACATATTTAAATCAGCATCATTTGTATTGCATAATTAAGTAATATTTCATCTTAGTATGTTTATGTTAATATTCAATTGTACTACACTTATTTATTCTATATTTATATACAATATTTCAAACCTAAAATTTATTCTGCACAATATTTTATAGAAACAAAGCAGTTTCGCTTTAATTCACTCAGAAGAAACTGCAATCTACTGAATAATCCTCTTGTAGTTCACCCCTCTAGATAGATGGCGTATGACCTTGATTGATGTGACCTCGCCTTTAATCTTGTTGACACATTTCCCATTGATCATAAGATGCTTTACTACAGCTTTGTTCCAGCATTTTTTCATTATATTTCCAAAAGTGTTTTCAAAGTTTTTCTTTTAAATAAAAATTTCATTACACTTTTTCTTTTTCAAAAAATCAAATTTTTTTTGAAGGAATCTGAGAGTATCATTGACAAGGGATTCACTTAATCCCATTCCATACACAATTTTTACTCTTTTAGTACCTTGAAATTAAAGTTTTCTAGGCGGAGAGAGTTTCCCTCATTAAATTTGTAAATGCAGGGGAGTTGAACTATATGAGAGGGGAAAAAATATTTTTTTAGACCCTATTATTTTTTATATGCCACTTAAATATTTACAATTTGTACTGACAGGACAAAATTCCACTGAAATAATTCAAATCAACAACTCAAGATAATTATCCAAAGTGTTTATTTTAATTAAAACAACTGAAAAGAATCAAGCCTTATATATATCATATCCATTTTTCAAAGGAATATGATAAATTAGTACAAATAATAGTATAGGATAAAAAAGTTCTGGAATTTATCTCCTATAGTGACTAATTACTTAATATATAAAGTGACCACTTTGTTCTTTATTGTAATGATATTTGCACTTGTCTAAAGTGATTTTTAATGAAAAAATTTTTACTGCCAGTTACAGAAACGTTATCATTATGCAATTACAATGAAAATAAAAATGCATATAAATTACCTTGTAGTTATGTGGTATTTAAACCAATCACTGCAGAATTTCAACTATATTCAAAAGAAATAAAGCGAGTTTTGATTAAATTATCTTCTTTGTAGTATATTTTAAATTAGTAATTTAGTTACTATAGTTGTTAATTAATCAGTTCTTTACTTAATGTAGTGCATTTTTCCTTATTTTTTTTAATTGTTAAGTTTACAAAAGTTTTTATGTGCCATTTTGAAAGATTCCCCATAAAGTGACCACCTCTATATAGTGACCATTTTAGCTGGTCCCAAAGATGGTCACTTTAGACAGGTTCCACTGTATCAAGAAAATAGTCAGTCGGTCCTGAGACTTGATCGATCGTCACTTCCCAAAGAAAAAAAAAATTGAAAAGTGATTTCTTTGGGAACAGGAATGACACAAGATTCTTTAGTGCATGAATCCTGCCATCATGTCCCAAAATTCAAACACTGTATGTCTCTAATAATAATATTGAATAAAAAATGCAATTCTAACATTTAAATACTCTGCTTATTTGTCAATGAACCACTGAAAATTGCTAATAATGTACAATGAAATGCTGATAATTTTTAGAACAAATTTTACATGTTTATTAATATGTCTATAATTATAAAACATTTTCACAAAGAAATATATAGCATCCTTTTATAATGTAAACATAAAAGTCTTACCAATAGTTAAAAAGTTATCTCCAAACATAGATTTAATTGATGTTTTTTTTTCATGTTTTAATTATTCATTGCTGCTTTATCTTAAGCTACATTTAATTTTATTTTAAATTAAATCACTTTAAAATTTATAAGAAAAAAATTACTTTTAATTTTAAATATTTATAATGAAGTCACGAAAATAACTAGTTGGATTCACTAATCTTAACTCTCTTCTATTTCATAGATCTCAATGTTTCAAAAAATATTTACAAATATTAATACTACATCAATATTGTTAGTTCAATATAATACCAACTTTGATTTTCATCTAGAACTTTCGCTGCAGTCAATTAGATTAAGAATGAGTTAATCTCGATCATGATATTTATTAAAATTAATATTTTTTTGTTACTCTGCTATACATCAGTTGTTTGTGAACAGCCAGTTTTAGCAAAATATGAAATTCCCATTGCTGCTTGAACTGCCAATTCAAAAATGTTCGAAAAACAAATGAAGGGGGGAAAAAGCTTCCCCCATTTCCCTTTTTTATACTTAATCATTGAGTCCCCTAAACTAATTAAGGATATGTTTTATCACACAAAAAAAACCTATATCCAAAATTCATAGCAAATCAAATAATTCTTCATAAAAACTCATTTATATATAATTTAAGAGGAGTTATCCCCCTTCTTTATACTTAACCATTAAACTTCCAAAACTACTCGGAGATTCGCCTTATCAAAAAGAATGTACAAACAAAATTTAAAGCAAATAAGATAATTCTGCATAAAAACTCTATCAAATTTAAGGGGAGGGGGTTGAGGTAATTGCCCATATCCCTTTTATGCTTAACAAAAGAACCCCACAGCTAATTAGGGAAGCACCTTATCACTATGAACCTGCATTCAAATATTAAAGCAAATCGGTTAATTCTGCAAGAAAAATCATTTAACCTAAATTGAGAGGGGTAGTCCCACCGATCCCCCATTTATACTTATCAAATTAACTCCCAAAACAAATCAGGGAAGTGCCTTATCAGAATGAACCTATATCCAAATTTTGTAGAAAATCGGTAACTTCTGTGTGAAAAATCCATTAAACTAAATTAAAGGGGGGGGAGTTACCTTCCATTTCCCCCCTCTTAGACTTATCCAATGAACTCGCGAAACTGATCATGGAGATGTCCTCATCAGAATGATCCTATGTCTAAAACTTAAACAAAATCTGGTCATTTTATATGAAAAATCCATTTATCTAAATTAAAGGCGGCGGATTCGCCCTCTGTTCCTCTTCTTTATACATATTCAATGAACTTCCATAACTAATCATGGCAGTGCCCTCATCAGAATGATCGCATGTCTAAAATTTGAATGAAATCTGATAAATCTGCATGAAAAACCCATTTATTGAAATTAAGGCTGAGGGATTAGACCCCTTGCCCCTCTTTATACAGGGTTCCCAGCGTCATGGAAAGTCATGGAATTTCATAGTAGTCATGGAAAGTCAGGGAAATTCCAAAATATGTATGAAAAGTCAGGGAATTTACAAATGCTTTCCTAAAAAAGTCATGGAAAATTCTTGGAGAAAAAATGTAAAATGATACAAAATTCATCATATAATCTTGAAAAAAAAAATCGTGAAATTCATCAAATAATCAGGGAAAAGAAAATTTAAAAATCTGAAAAACAATTGCAGAAAAAAATCATTAATTTTGTCAAAGAATTCTGGAAATAAGTAGCAAATTTCATTGTATACCTGCTTGTTCAGAGAATTTTTTTAGATTTGTCAGGAAAGGGCATGGAATTTTTCAAGATTTGGTCATGGAAAGGAAATTTGCCTTTCATGTTTTGCTGGGAACCCTGTTATACTTTCCAATGAACTCCCAAAACTAATCATGGCGGTTCGCTCATCAGAATGATCCTATCTCTAAAATTTGAATGAAATCTGATAAATCTGCATGAAAAACTCATTTATTGAAGTTAAGGGTGGGGGATTAGCCCCCCCCCCCAGTTCGCCTCTTTATACTTATCCAATGAGCACCAATACTAATCACAGAGGCGTCCCATCAGAATGATCCTATGTCTAAATTTTAAGCGAAAACTGATAATTCTGGATGAAAAACCCATTGATATAAATTAAGGGGAGGAGTATTAGCCCCTGTTCCCCCGCTTATACTTATGAATTGAATTTTCAAAACTAATCAGGGAAGTGCCTTATCAGAATATACCTATACCCATAATTTCAAGTGAATTGCATATTTTTATCATGAGTTATGGCATTACATATGTACATACATACTTACATACAGAATGGCCGGGCACATAAGCTCTCAGGCTTTGATAGCCTGCGAGTTAAAAATCATTATTACAGTACCATCTTGCGGCGAAATATTTTCAAATTGAAGGAAGACCTGACAGCCATTCCCAAAAAAGTATCCAAAGAAATTTGGTTCAATTCTATGTATAACTTCATACAGTGTTTGATGTAGAATAATGAAAATGGCTCAAAAATTGTAGTTACAGCATGCCTTACAGCAAAATGTTTCCATATTGAAGATAGACCTGCTGGCTACAGCCAAAAACATGCACAAAATATTTGGTTCATTCTATGTATAACTTCATACACTTTTTGATGGTATGATGGCGACACTTGGACAGACAGGTTTTGAATAAACATGTTTTTTGTGATATTGGATCCCTAAAACATGTAAATTTGTGACATAAATTGATTACTTTCATCTATCAAGGATAGAAGGAAGTAAAAAATTTTTGTTTAGTTTAACTTAAAAACCAATTAACCCATTATTTAAATTAAGCAAAAGAAGAAAATTAATAAAATCATAGTTTATTAAACAATTTCAAATTTTATAAAGACTAAAGACAGAAAACCAGCATTTAGAAATGCATAAATAATACATGTAAAGGTAGCAAACAGCCATTTCAAATCTACTATCATTCGCTCTTGTAATTTGGTATATAAGCCTGCACTTCTCTGTAGCTTTGCTCAGCTTAGCTTTTTCTACATTCTGAGTCTTGTACTGATGAAGAATCTTAATAATAGACTCGAAACGGCTGTTTGCTACCTTTTCATGCATTATTTGAGCATTTCTAAATGTTGGTGTTCTATTTTTATACATTTTTAGAAAAAGGCTTTATTTGCTATTTTGACTTCAAATTTTGTTTTACAATCTGAAAGTAAAGATAAAATTTTCTAAAAGATATAAACGTAAATTCTTGAATTTATTACATGGTTTAAATATAAATAGTAATGAAAGCTGGCAATTTTTTAAGCTTTTGAGAATTACCTTTTACTCATTGATAGGGAACTTATTATTTCATCTTTTGCATTATAAACAAAAGTTTTTCGGCATTGTTCGGGATCAAACGATTCCTGTTATTATCTATATTTGCTTTGCTGCATTCTGCCAGATATCCGATAGAGAAGTCGGATATCCGGTGATTGTGATTTGGATATCCGATGATATTGAAAAATCAGCCGGATATCCGGTGCATCCCTAAAGTTAATAGTACAAACATTATTCAGAGCATGTTTAAAATGAACAATTTGTACATTAAGAATAGTTCATAATTTAAACTTTATTAAGATTTCAACACTTTTTATGAGCTACAAAATGTAGATCACAAGCAAAATAATTTGTTTTGCTCATGCTATTAAAATCTACAATTTTTTTTTTCAGTAAGTCTAAATTTGAAAATATTATAATTTGCATATATGTCCTTTTGTTTCTGGTCTAACGAAATTGATTTTACAAAGGTAACAAACACTGAATATTCTATGCCTAACTAAATGAAAAAATGAAATGAAGAATTTATTTATTTATTTATTTATTGCATTGAGTTTATTAGAGGTATTAACTAAATTTAATTGCTTTTTTTTTTTTTTTTTTTTTAAATTAATTCTCTATCTTTTCTAATCCCAATTTCTTTCCTTAATTACTTACCTATTATATATAGCATGGGATAAATCTTATAATCGTTTAAAAATAAAAATAAAAATTTTTGATGCATTTACATATTTTAGACACTGGAGATTCAGAAAAAAATTGCCATCTTTGTTGCTGTAAACGCATTATCACCCGATCAAATTGAGATAGACACTTGTTGTTGGATAGAGTTATTTGATGTGTACTTGGTGTGTAATAATGGAAAGAAGTTTATTGGATGTTAGTAACCTATCTGGAACTTTTTTTTTTTTTTTTTTTTTTTTTGACTCTCAAAATATTTATTGTGTTAAAAAGTATATAAAAATCTTCAAAATTGTTTATTCTACAGAGTAATTATAAAAAACAATGAAAAAACATAAATTTTGCCTGAAGTCGATGGAATAATTAGTTGTCAAGATGTTTGTAATAATATTATTTCCTACACTCTTTGATTTTTTGTGATCCTGTATTTCATTCAAATTTTAATTTAAAGATGTATTTTAATTGGAAATGGGATGCTTAATCCAATGAAATACACTGTTAGGTAATATGATTATCAATTTGAAGTTACAATAATGTTTCTTTTATGCAATTCAGTAATAGAACATTTAAAGTTTATGATATCATCAAACCATGATTTTAAACACTCAATCTATGAAACAAATTGAAATGAAAGCTTGAAATTTGATATGTGCTTAGAATGTAATAGTGTGACAAAGCTTATTAAATTTCAGTAACCTTAGTTATCTTGAACTATTTTTTAAGACTTTCTGCTACAGTGTATACAAAAGTTTTCGAAATTATTTCTTTTAAAGTATGAATCCAACATAAAATATGTTTAAACTTTATTTTGGAATTGCATTGCATTTTATAAGTAGTTTACACATGTTTTATTTTCATATTTTACATTATGCATATCCATGGTGGGTACGTATTACAATGTCCCCAATGATTAGTTTTGCACTGTAAGTGTACTTTATTATAAATGAAATATTTTCATAATTTTGTATTCCAGATAAAAAATGTTTTTCATTGAAAGACTTAGATGCAATGCTCTTCCACACTCCATATTGCAAGTTAGTACAAAAAAGTTTGGGTCGTCTTGCTTTCAATGATTTTAAAAGAGATCCTGACCCTGATATGATTAAAGAATATCAAGGTCTCGACATCTTCAGGTATTGATTTTTTATCATTTATTTTATATATATTTGTTCTTCTCAGTCTTATTAGACCTGTTTATTGTCTATTTAAAGGTTATTATTATTAAGTACAAATATAAATGGCAAAACTAATTTACCTTGAAAATGATGCTGAGACTGTATTAAGCATCTTTCTTTTAATTCTCAGTGAACTAGGCACAGTTTATTATTATAGATGTGTAACATACAAAGTTCATATGAAGATCATGTGAAGGTATCTTCTGAAAGACAGCTATACACTGGGTTTCATAATGATATCAACACCTAATAATTTTGCGATATCTTGGCAAAAATTCTTAAATAATTATCAGAAAACTCCATTTTCGAGACAAATCCAGTAATTTTATATAATACATAGTTGTAAAAGAAATATTGAATTTTAAATTCATTGAAGATTATCTAAAAAAATGGTGTTGCAAAATGATATGAACACAGATCGAAATTATCTCTAATCAAGCATGAAATTTGTACAGGAATATTTAGTGCTCTTTGAGAAGAAGAAACCAAAATATGCAAATTATTTTAGCATCTAAAGATACTTTGCAGAATAGGAAATTTCCAAACTTGATCACAAAGTGAGTTCTAGAAGTATGGGACGTTAAAGTGCTTTAAGTGGTTTTAAAAAACTGAAAATTTGGGCTTTTAAGGATGAAGGACTTTCAACCAGAGCTATCGCAAAAAAAAAAAAAAAAAAAAAAAATCTCCAGATGGAATATAAAATTTTATTTGATTTACAGGTTTCATACAGACTCCTTGGACTCCTTAGAAACTACTTGGAAATGAAAACGTTCCTAAGTAGTGCTTAGAACTACTTAGATAAACAAAATACTCCTTAGAAACTCCTTAAATTGTATTGTGGTTTTGCACGTGAGCAATATTGCTCCTGGGGAAAGAAGGGAAAGAAAAACAGTTGCAAAATGCACGGTAAACCCTTTTATGTACGTCATTCATCAGAAGCACAGCAGTGATTGGTTGGGATCATACTAATAGCCACCAAAGTGATTTACTTTACATGGCCATAAACAAAAGAAAAGTGAGAAGAATAATCCAGACACACCTCTAAGCTTCTAATTTCAAAAAGTGATTACATCATTGTTTAATGCCTTCACAGCTAGATATACAACTTTGATTTCTTCTTCATAATACTATTCATCATCCTCAATTTTGCTGATAACGGTGGATTCAAGGATGATTCTCGTTGGAAATTTCTGAAAATTTAAGGCATCCTCTTTCGAAAATTTGAAATTGGGTTATCAGTTCCGCATAGCTACCAACTTGTACAGTTTTGCACGTGGAAAAAACAATTGAGGAGAAATGCAAGTTTTGTGAAAGGATCGCCAAAAAAGCATACATTTTGTCAATATTTCGTGGAAAAACAACGATTTCGTCAATGTTTTTGTCAACGAACTTTGTCAATAGACCACTGAAAAATGCAAATTTCCTGTGCGGATCACAGTTAAAATGGCAATTTCACCAAAAATCGCAGATAAAATGCTAATTTTGTCTGAAGACAGCGAGAAAACGTCAATTTCATCTAAAGATTGCGGATGTAATACCGATTTTGTTAAAAGATCGTCTGAAAAAATGCTGTTTTCGATAAAAGATCGCTTATAAATATTTTTTCAAAAGATCATTGAAAAAAAAATGCAGATTTCATCAAAAGATCACAGAAAAAATGCCTAATTCGTCCAAAGATCGCGAGGGTAAAAGGCTGTTTTCGAGAACAGATTGTGTAAAAATGCAAATTTTGTCTAAAATTCATCAAAAAAACGTTAATTTCATTAAAAAAAAAAAAAAAAAAAAAAAAAAAAAAAAAAAACAGGAAAATGCCCATTTTATCAAAAGATCGCAGAAAAAGCACTGATTTCAACAAAAGATTGCAATAAATCGCCGATTTTGCTAAAATATCGCATATAAATCGCTGATTTTGTCTGAAGATCACAGATGTCCCCCCTCGAGAGAGGGGGGTAATTTGCTGAATCCCTGCGGATTTGGGGCTGTGCAAGTGCATGCCATATAAATTGGCGATTTAAGTACTCGAATACGCCATCTGGTGGAGAAATGATGTAACTTCTCGTTTCAGGATAATGCAGTGAAATCCCATTGCGTTACACATATTTTAAAATCGTGCAGAATAATTATTCTTTTGCACAATTTCAGATTTATTGTGACATTTGTCTTCTATCTTATATTGCAAAGTAAAAGTTATCCAAATTTGAATATTTAAAACTTTCAAATTCATTTATAATGAAGAATTATTTCAATGGTACTTAAACATTAGGTAAAGGGACAGTTTTCCTGAATCGAAGGCTGCAAGCAGCGCCTCTATAGGCCGTTTTAATTCCCAATACAGTAAAACCCCGATAATTCGGATTAATAGGGACCGGACCCAATCTGGATTATCAAAAATCCGGATTATCCAGAGAATTAGAAAAAAATGAAATAAAATATAACATACTAACAGAAAATCACCTTTATGTTAAACTTATTGAATATTTGCAGACAGTAATAATGTTTACTTTGCTTAATTATTCTGAAAACATGTCAGAAAAAGTTTTTTTATTTAGAATACGACGATGAAACAAGTTAATGTTATGGAAATTAGCCAATCGCTTCTCAAATTTAAAAAAAAAAAAAATGACCAAACCGATCCGAATTATTCGGAGATCCGGATTATCGGGGTCCAAATTAGCGGGGTTCTACTGTAACAACAAAAGTGGCAAGTCCTTAAAATTTTTTGGACTCCTTGGATTTTTTCTTCCCAACTCTGTATGAACCCTGGATTAAAAGTAGATTATGGAGCAAAGAAGCTTCTGAGACATTCGTCAAAGCTGGGGAAAAATAGAAATAGGGAAAAAATAGCTATTATAAAAAGAATGAGCAATGGGAAAACAACTTTAGCCAAACTTTCAAGAGATCCACGGATCAGCAGTGTCAAAAGTATCTTGTCCAGAGTAGTCGAGCTCTATGATGATGAGGTACAAAAAGTAATCTCAACCATGTATGACTAAAATGCATCAACAGAATTGCCTGAATTTTGCAAAAGATCACATGTCGTGGAAGTTAGAATATGAAAGAGTAATATTTTCTAATGAAAGAAGTTCAATTTTGATAGTCTGTATGGTTTTTCTTATTGCTGGTACAATATGAGAAAGAAACCAGAAATGCTTTCAAAAATGCAGCAGAATTGAGCTTCACTCCTGGTTTGGGCCTTGTTTGGATTTCATGGTAGGATCAACGCTGTTTTCCTCTGGCAGAATGAGTGCATTAACCTACCAAGATTTACTTGAAGAAACTTGCTGTCATTTGCTGAGAAAATTAATAAACCTTTCTGGATGTTCCAACAAGAAAATGAATCCATCCACATGGCAAATGACACTTGGGACAGGTTTTTGAATAATGGTGTACTAGTAATTCTATGACCATCTATTTCTTTTGATTTAAGTCCAATAGGAAATGTTTGGAGCCTACTGGTTAGATCTGTTTACACAAATGGGAAAACAATATGCCAAAATTTGGCATATGGTGCATATATAGGCTATTAATCTAAATTTTTGGCCAGCATTTATATCATTATGAAACACCTCAAAATGGAAAAAACAGTTTATTTTATGTATAAATTGCTGTTTCAGCTATATTTTGTTATAAAATAAAACAATTTGTTCTATTTCTAATATTGATTATACTTCAGTTTGTAACATTTTCTTCTTTTTTATGCTTGAAAAACAGGGTGTTCATATCATTTTGAAACCCAGTGTAGATAACAGGAACAGCTCATCAAAGAAAAAAAGCGAGGCTTCTTATCCTTATTTAGTAAAATGCTTTACAGTAAACTGCATTAACTTACAGTAATTCTTTTTCAAAAAATTCTAATTGAAATTTTTTTAAAAAAATATTTGAAACTATTAATTCCATGTTCCATAGTTTACGAATAAAGTGGCTATGGCAGACGGACACAGAAGTATCTATATTATAAAGGCCAAATGTATCTGTGCATAACACATACGTCATTTTACAAATTGCAACACTTTCACCTGCAATTCAGTTTTGCAATTTTCAGTCCTGCAAACTTTATACTTTTAAACATCGCACATTTTTAATTTTTACACCATCATATAGAGAAAAATATGTGCTTTTAAATGCAATTTGTTTGAAAGCTGTATCTCAATTTATTCTTAACACATAAATTTTTTTAATAGTTTTTAGTATGAATTTTGTAGTTGTGGCAACAGAAATGCGCCATTTTCTCTTAAAGATGATAAAAATTGAAATGTACATTTTTTTTAGTATGTAAACTTAGAGAAGGTGAAAATGATGATGGGTATAGATTTCACATGAAATTCTAATATTGTGTCAATTTGAATTTTTTTTTTTTTTTTCCATATGCATTTATACTAAACATAAGAGTCTCAATGGATGGGTTCATCTTAATAACTGATCTTTATTATATTTTATTTTGCTTTATTATTACATTTTTACAAATGTGATTGAAGTTTAATTTTAATAATTTAAACAACTGAGTTTTATAGAAATAGTATTTTTTTTTTCTTAATTTTAGCTTTAAATAATATTTGTTTGAGAGTTAGACTGACACATTGTAAGATGCATTTTTTACTGTAGCTAATTTTGTAGGTTTTTCATAAATCGATGAAACAATTATTTCTTAAACATTTACTTATGTCGAAATTCGACGGGTTCCACCTTGTTCTTATAATGGCTCCATTTTTGCTTTTTAGGTACAAAAATTTTAAAATTATCTGATTATAGAATATTGAAATTCATCATCAATTACATTGTATTTTTACTGCACATTAATATCAGATGTAATACAGCTCAATTTGTGGAGAATATACTTGAAGCTGAAACATTACAATGTTTGAAGTGGCCAGCATACTCCCTTCACTTTAATACAAATGAGCATGTCTGGAGCACATTTGGACAATGCTTTGCAGTGAGAGCAATGCGTTTGTTGACTTTTCAATATTTTTAGATAAAACTTTATGAAGTTGGAACAGATACAGATGAGCAACACTTGATCAGTTTTAACCCATTTATACTTGCATCCCAAAATTGGAAAGTTAAAGAATAATTAAGTATTATTAATTAAAATTATTAATAAGAATAATTAATAAATTTTTAAGGAAAATATTAATATTTTTTAGATATTTATTTTTTATTTTTTAAATATTTTATACAGTTTATAAACATTACATTTAGAAAAATATAAATACAGTAAGTCTTGTATTTTACATGTTGCAGTTATGATCAAATAAAATATTAAGATATGGAGAACTCGCTCACAAATAGTTCATAATTATTCTAACTGGTGAACAAATGATATGAGTTATTTTCCATCTGAGCAAAATATTGTCCATACCAGGATTTTGAACCAGGGTGTGCTTTGTTTAACAATTAGAATAATTGTGTTAAAATTAATTTAGTGAATTACATATCCAATATGTATTTAGAATTCCATTACCTGTGATTTATAATGTTGAGTTGTTTCAGATAACACATCAGACCCCTTATCAAAAAATTGCTGAGTGAATTCTGCCCATTAGGTTTATCTAGGATAGCTCAGTTTCTAGAGCTTTAGCAGATTAACCCTAATTTTCCTGTTCAAATCTGGGCTTGGATATATTTTCACTCATTTAGAAAGTTACATTTCAGAAGATAATCCACAGTTTTAATTGTTTGAAGAGGCCACATACTATATAAAAATATTCCCCATTTTCTTCAAACTATATATTATTTTTCATTTATAAGTATTCAAATTAATGTATTAAAGAGTTTCTCCATGTTCATGAGATCATTTTA
This sequence comes from Maratus speculifer, assembly GCA_964019185.1. Classification (NCBI taxonomy): domain Eukaryota; kingdom Metazoa; phylum Arthropoda; class Arachnida; order Araneae; family Salticidae; genus Maratus; species Maratus speculifer. The sequence goes on from OZ025291.1 coordinate 27,563,813, forward strand.
AAGAATTAAAATTCTGATACTTGATTGTTTCAGTGTCTTACTTTTTGCATTACCATTAGTATATGTGTGCTTCAAATTTTATACTCATGCATGGCTGGCTGTCTTGCATTTTTTTCCTACTTGATTTTTTTTCCTTTATCAGTGTATATGAATTTATATACACTGATTTTTTGTAATTATATCATTTATTTTGCCTACTTTCGTTATTAAAATTTGTATCATTATTTAATTAAACATAGTATCTCATTTTCATTACTTGTCAAAAGTTAATGTTAAATCTGTATTATGAGCAGTATTGCTCAATATATATATATATATATATATATATATATATATATATATAATTTAAAAGTTCAATTATAATTTTTCCTTTAAAAATATGCTTTTAAGTAGAAATTGCTTCAGATGCAATATTAGTTCAATGTTATTTTATTTAATTTTTTATTAATTGAAGTGAGCATTACATATTTTTTTTTCATATTTAATTATTGTAAACTAAGGGGCTTTATTTCCTACAAGCTATACTCTCCAGGCCATGTCAAGATCCTACAAGCTCTAAAAAATATGCCAATTGACTGTGCTTTAAAATAGATGATCTGATTATAGAATATTGAAAGATATTATCATGACAAGTGAGCTTCTGCAATTGGGTTGCTATTCATTTTACTTACCCATCATACCGTAGTACAGGGTAAGTCTCGCAATCGTTTTAAAAATCGGGAAAAAAAATTTGACGGATTTACACGTTTCAGATAGTGGAGAGTCCGAAAAACATATTTTTAGAAAAAAAAAATTGCAGTTTGTCTGTCTGTAAACGCTCTATCTCACAAACAAATTGAGATAGAGACTTGAAATTTTGTATGTACTTAGTATGTAAGAATGGGACGAAGCCTATTTAATATCAGTAACCTCGATTATCCGGAACTATTTTTTTTCCGACTCTCAAATTCGTTCTGATGAAACATACATAAAAATTTTAGAATTTTTTTATTTTAAGGAATGGACATAAAAGGCAATAAAAGAACACAAATTTTGCATAAAGAATGAAGTCGATCAGATTATTAGTTGCCGAGATATTTGTAATCCTGTTTTCCCCATTCTTCGATTTTTCATGACCCTGTATTTCGTTCAAATTTCAATTCAGAGGTATATTTTAATTGAAAATGAAACGCTTAATCCTACCTGCTAAACTATTAGTCAATTTGATTATTACTTTTGGAGTTATAAGGATGTTTCTTTTGCGCAATTCCGTACTGTTTGAATAGTTTGGAGTTTTATGTAATTTGTTGAAATTGATACATTAGCAATCCATTAATAGAGCATTACTATGTATATTAACAATATTTAAATTTTCTTTTGGAACTGCAATGCATGTATAAATAGTTTTCACATGTTTTATTTTTATATGCATTATACATGATGGGTAAGTATTACGGTGGCCCCCAACGACTAGTTTACTATGGGATTATTTTGTCTTCAAGTCTGCATCTACTGCTGTTATATTTTTCATGCTTTATTAAGTAAGATGAATTACATATTTAAAAATCAGTTAGCCATTTTATACAAACTGATTTTCAAACTGTAACAAATGTTGCATGCTGGACTTATGTAACATCTAGAACAAACTTTTATTTAGAATCTATAAGAAAATTATTTTAAATATAATGTAAATTTCACCTTTTAAATGCTTCTTCACATGTAGTATTTTAATTATTTTAATTTTTTAAAAATCAATTATGTATTAATTATATAATTTTATATTTTAATTGAAAGTGTAATGCTTGAAAATATTATTAGTTAGGTTTCTTAAAAATCCGGCAATAGTAGTAAAACCAACTATAGTCGAGTCTCTATATAATGAAATCCATCGTTCCAGTAAAAAATTCGTTATATAGAGAAATTCAATGTATAAAGAATGATGTTAAAAATCGTATTTAATGTGTAAATTTTGAACAAATATTATTTTTTATCTTTTTAATTAAGAATTTTAAATGTTTAAAAGTATATATTAACCTAACATTTTATTTCTTAATTATTTAAGCAGTTTCAAAAGAGAGAACAGACATTTATTTGAAAGCTTAATGAAAATCAAATAAGGAAGACTTGCATTTATTTCAGAGGAAGAAATCTGTAATATTTTGTTGTTTTGATTTTAAAATTGTTACGATCTCAAAAAAAAAAAAAAAAAAGCTTAAATTTTAGCAAGGAATGAAAAATTGTAGTTAACATTTTCCTACATTTGAAGGCCTCTCTTATGTGCCTCTCATTGATTCCTCTCTTATATGTGTAACAATCCAATTGACTCTACTTTGAGAAGGATGCGGAAAGATGTGTGGGAGGTGGGATGAATTCGTTGGATTTAAAGAACAAGGAGAAAAGTAATATTAAAAGAAAAAAAAAATCGGCACTGAACGATAAATCAAAAATAAGTGATGGAAAATCGATTCGATATGATTTTGAGCTTTTTTAAAACTGAATAAATTAAGACCAATTGATGTAAAAATTCATTATATGGAGATAGATATTTTGCTATATAGAGACTGTTTTTAATGCGAAAAGGGGACAGTTCCTACAAAAAATTCGTTATATAGAGAAATTCGATGTATGGAGTTTTGTTGTAGAGAGACTTGACTGTATTTAAAAATATAAATTAAATCAAGATTCAGATAATGAAATTTTGCATAAAAAAATGAAGAAAAAAAAAACTTCAAATAAAAACAGTTATTGAAAACTGCACACTAGAATGTACTTAAGTTTATGCTTGCAGAAGATGGTTAAATTGCTATCAATTTTTCATCCAATAAAACTTGTGTAGCTGAGCTATTTTACCTATTTCAACATTAAAAATCACTTTAAATAATTCTTCAATTTAAAAAGTGTCTGATTCATCGTATTTGTTTTACATCTCTCTATGAAATTACCAGTTTTACAATAGTTTTTGTTGAATAAACTAACAAAGTGAAAATATCATACCAGATTCACCAGATTATCAGTGACATCACTAGTAACTTTTTTTTTTTAGAATAGAGAGGGAAGTTATTTTTTGTCATTAGTTTAAAATTTCTATGGTTATTTAAAAAAAAAAAAAAAAAATGTACAATAACTTTTATTAAATGTAAGATAAAAATAATGATAAGGATACAGTCATATATTCTGTTAAAATTTTATATTTTTCAACTTTTTAGGGATTTGAAATTGGAAGATACCTACTTTAATAAAGATGTGGAGAAAGCTTTTGTTGATTTCAGTAAAGCTATATTTGACAAAAAAACAAAGCCCAGCCTTTTAATTGCAAAAGAAGTGGGCAACATGTATACACCCTCATTGTATGCATGTTTAGCATCTTTTATTGTCAGGTAATATGTTTATTTTAGCATTTTACCTGTAAGTTATCTGAATAATGAATGTTTGTTTTTATTCTATAATATCTAAAAATTATCTGTTGTTGTGTAAGTGTCAGATTTTCGCCAATAGCTTTTCTAGCTTAATTTAATACCTTTTTATTTTTAATACTCTATATTATAATATTTCTATCTCTGTTGAAATGGTTTTTGAGTTACATTTATTTAATTACCAGCAAAGCCATGGTTGGATTTTTAGAGTCAAAAAAGGGTTTTTGACATTTCAAAAACTTGTCTAAAACTGTCAAAAACATTGTACATATTATTTTTAGCAATCATTAATTTTGTTAAATCAAGCTGAAAACTGCTTAAATGATAATTTATATGTTACATAAATTATTTTACTTTGTTTTATTATATTTAAGTTGTAATAAAATTATAAATAATAATTTAAATTATTTGTCAATTGTCATGTTCAGGAAAATAATTAAAAATATTCAAACTACTATTTCATGTGTTTTTTAAAATACTATTTAATTATTTATTGCTATTATATGCTTGGTTTTTTATATATATATATATATATAAAGTTAATTATATTGTTTATGCTAAAAAGCAACTTTGTGTGAGCTAAGTGTTTGTTTGCTAAGGTAGCCAGTATTCAATGATTGGTAATAAGTTCAATGATTCTAAAAATGTTTGTTTTTGTCCATAAGCATGAGATATAAAACCCAGTTGCAATACCAATATTCTCTGAGTAATTAAATGGATTGTAATTTGAAATTAATATAATTCAATGTTCTTTGAATCAGTAACTCAAAAGAAGATGATTTGTTAATTTCAATGTTTAAACATATATATCTTCATTTTATTATCTTAGCTTCAGTTTAATTATTTAGAATAATTTGTTTATGTTAAATTTTATTTATTTATATAAAATAGTTTTTTAAAAAATTTCTTATTTGAGCATATTATTTCACGTTTTCAGCTGTACGTCTAGCCTTAATATTTTTTCTTTTTCTTTTTCTTCCTTTTTTTTTTTTTTTTTTTTTTTTTTTTTTTTTTGTGTGGAAAAGGTCTTAGAGTAGAATTGACACTAAAACAGTATAAAAATAAAAATATGTAAAATAACTACTTATAATAAAATCTGAATGGGGAAAAGTATAGGTACCAGTCTGGTACAAACCATTCTGATCTGCAAATCGACCGTAGCACCATATTAGGCTTAATGGAAAACATATGCTATCATATCAAAGCTAAATGATAATTTATACTATTTGAAATAATGTTTGTTCAGCATAAAAAAAGTAAAAAAAAAAAGTTATGGTGCAATAGATATGAGATTTTATAACTGCATTAGTAAGACTGAAATTTTTTTTCACATTTTCTTATTAAATTACATTTTTGTTTCTTTTTCAAATTTATATTAAGATTTATTACTCTAAAAATCAAAATTTTATCTTATTTAATGTAATTATGTATAGTACATGACTGTACATTTCTTACATTTTAATGAAATTTGATGAGAAATATAAATTTCATTTACAATGCAAGTACATTTCAAGTGGTTGTAACATATAAGCTAAGCTTTTAATAAAAAAAAATACTGCCCAGTTAAACTGAAGGCATTGAGCTCACAGGCTACAAATACTAATTGCACATTAAAGCTTTATATTTTCAAGGGTTAATTCCGTTCGAAAAAAAAAAAATTAAGAAGGGGAAACAGCTCTCCCCTTTTCTCTTTTTTTATACTTAATCATTGAACCTCCTATACTATCAAAGACATGCTTTATCACAGGCCTGTCCAACCTTTTACTAAGCAGGGGCGCATCTCATCTTTTGGCAAGCAATAAAGAGCGCCATTATTAACATGGCTCAAAACATGCAAGAAAATCATCTTCTTTTAATATTAGAAGCAATAAATATAAGCAAATGAGACATAATACCCCTATAGATCTAAAGCGCCACGTATATATATATAAAAAAATCAAAATATTAGTAAATTGTAATAAATTTCGAATAATACGTTTTTCTGGGAGGGTTTATCTCAGTTTTAAACTGGAAGGAGTCAGAAAATGAAATATCATCCATTATTAAATTAAAATAGTAATAAGAAATAGCGTTAGGTTTTTGGGAAGAGCAAATACTCTGCAATACCTACAATTTTTTTGAAGGTGTAAATTTGCCATCATAAAAAGTATAGAAACGAAGTCGTGGGTGGTTCTACAGAGAGAGCGTGAAAGAGTTTGCATTAATAGAAATATTTTCGCACGATTTTATTTAAAAAAAAATCACAATTACCTAAATTATCAAAGGTCTGGGGGAGAAAAAGACAACCTTTATTCCGTCTTATGAAACAGCCGAATGGCCAGTGAAACAACGTTCACGAAAGAAAAGAAGGATCCCTTATATTTTTCTACATTTTACTTCTTAACGTATTAAAAAATTTATTGCCTACATTTATTAAACTAGTAAATCTACAGATCAAGAGCCTCAACGTCAGCTTTGCACATCATTTCTTTTTTAAAACACACTTCGGGTAATATTCAATTTCCTAGAAACTGTAATTTAAAATTTTCAAATTACGTAATTATTTATAAGAATAAAATAAGAATAAGAAGTTTTCAGCCAACAAAAGCGTTAAATTAAAGGTTTAGTTATGTTAGGATATTCTGAATATAACATAGTAGATTTCTTCAGGGGGGCTCCGCCCCCCTGAACCCCCCGTAGTCTCATTAAACTTCAGTTTGTAACTTTCTATCTATTTGCTAATGGTTATCGTATATCTTGTATTTCTTTATACATTTTGATTTATATGGATAAGTAACAGTTTTAAAAAGCATTTTTCATTATCCTCATACTTCTACATACCTGTTCACACCTAAATCTGATATATCAGGAACTTTTGAAAGTGTAAAGTCAGTAATCTAGGGTTTTACGATTTGTTTCCGAAAAAAAGAAATTTTGATTGCATTTTGTGGCAGATATCGCGGCCAGACAGACAGACAGAACAGACTGACAGGCGGAAAACAATAAATTTTGTGTCGCCAAAATAAGCCTTCACTGAAGTTTCGGCAATGACGTCATTATTCATGAGTTATTGCTATCCATGTTTCTTATATTTTTAACGACTACTATAAAATACCTGTTTTATTTCAATTATGACGTCAAATTTTATCAGGTGAAATATTTGTTAAAAATATAATTATTTTTTATTTCTTTTACTTCTAATTATGCCCCCATTTTTGTCAGAAAAATTCTTATTAACCAAACAAATTTCCGTGTTTAATATTTAACAAAGTACTATATTTATTTTTATTTTAATTCTGACGTCATATTTATTTTTTCTTAGTTTAATTTTTCGAAAGGAACTTGCTCAATTGAAACTTATTGCCGTTGACAAATTATTCCATATTTTGATTTTTTTTTTTTTTTTTTGGCAACAATAAAGGAAATTGGTTAAATTTTATCTAAAAGATCGCTATTGATTCTGCATGAAAAAGAAGGAAATTTTGAATTATTAAGGAAAATATGTGAATAAAATCAATAAAACATAGCCTATGTTCTTTTCTGGGCTATGTTATAGTTATACACAAAGATACAAAGGCATTAATTCATCAGTTTTGATGTTGACTTAATTTAAATTTTCGCTTTCAATAATTACACGCATTCAAATTTATAACATTATAAAAATAAGGATTAGGATGAGTGGTTGCTTAGCAACCATTAAAAGAAAATAAAGAAAATGAAATAAATACTTTTGAATTAAGTAAGTCTCTAAAACAAATTAGTTTATATTATTGGAATACATTTATAAAAAATCTCCAAAATTTACAGTAATAATTTTAAAAATCTGACAAATGAATAGAAAAAATTTCAAAACAATACGAATAATTTAACCGGTAAATTTCAGCATCCATTTATCATAATGTGACATTTTCTCTCAAGAAAAAAAATGAAAATCATTGGATTTGCCATGGAAAAGCATTATTGCGCAAAATAAAATATTCTATATTTTTCGAACGAATGAACCAAATCTTACAGAAAACTATACAGCTTAATCCCAGTGCCTCACTAACATACCCACTTAATTTCAAGCCAATCGGATGCTTTTTACGGAAGTTATCGCGGAACAGACAGACTGACAGACTGACTGACTGACAGACTGACTGACAGACAGACACAAAAAAATTTCGTATCTCCAAAGTAAGCCTTCACTGACGTTTCGGCAACCATATCGTCATAATTTCCATAAAAAGATTTATAAATCATAACTATAAATTAGTAAAGAAATACAACAACGCATGACGCATTAGTTTTTTTTTCTTTTTAACTAATCATATGCGGTGTTGTCTTTCTTTTAATACGTTGCGTACGTTATAACTGTTGATACGTAAAATACACTTGCAAAGATTTTTAAAACATGTCTCATGAAAATATCGAGAATTCCGAATAAAGTATGCTTTACAAGGAAATTGTATTAAAGAGACTAGTAACGGGAAATTTTCAAAAGGGCGCCAAGAAAACCTGCGAAGGGCGCCATGGCGCCCGCGGGCGCCGCGTTGGACAGCCCTGCTTTATCATATAAAAAATCTATATCCAAAATTCAGAGCAAATTAGATAATTCTTAATAAAAACCCATTTAGCATTTATATAATTTAAAAAGAGTTATCCCCCTCTTTTATACTTAACCATTAAACTTCCAAAACTATTCAGAGATTTGAACGAAATCTGAAAATTCTGCTTGAAAAACCCATTTGTATAAATTAAGGGGGGGGGGACATTAGAACCCCTGTTCCCCTTATTTATACTTATTCAATGAACACCTAATAACAGTCACGGAATCGCCTCATCAGAATGATCCTAATCTAAATTTTGAACGAAAATTAATTCTGCATGAAAATCCCATTTATATCAACTAACGGGGGGGGCATTAGAGCCCCTGTTCCCCCTATTTATACTTATTCAATGAACACCTAATAACAGTCACGGAATCGCCTCATCAGAATGATCCTAATCTAAATTTTGAACGAAAACTTAATTCTGCATGAAAATCCCATTTATATCAACTAACGGGGGGGGGGGGGCATTAGTACCCCTGTTCCCCCTATTTATACTTAATCAATGAACACCTAATAACAGTCACGGAATCGCCTCATCAGAATGATCCTAATCTAAATTTTGAAAACTTAATTCTGCATGAAAATCCCATCTATATCAACTAACGGGGGGCATGAGCCCCCCGTTCCCCCTCTTATACATATCGAATGAACTCCAAAAACTAATCAGGGAAGCGCCTTGTCAGGATATACCTACATACAAAATTTCAAGTGGATCGGATATTTTTATCATGAGTTATCGCGTTACGTACATACGAACATACATACAGAACGGACAGGCACATAAGCTCTCAGGCTATGATAGCCTGTGAGCTAAAAATTGATGTAATTATATTAAAATGTTAAACGAAAGAAATAACAATAACAATTTTGTTTTTCAATAATACAGAATGAATTTTTAAAGTTACATAGCTGAAGTTTTTAAAAATTGATTTCATTTTAAATCAATGCCTCCTACTTCTGCATATTTTCTATAAGAAACTACAATTTTACCAAAAAGTTATTTTGTTTACATTAACTGTTGGTAGATGGTGAAAAATCCATATTTAAAAACAAACCATAAAGCTTCATTAATCGATGAACTAGGAATCTTATCTTATATCCTTCCTGTATTATGACTAAAATTGCTGACAAGTCATTGCTTTTTATAAAAATAATGCATTTTAATTTTTTAAAAATTTCAATATTTAATTTTAGTGATTGTAAAATTTTCAGAAATTGTATTTTACTTTGCTAATTATTATTATTGTTGTGATAAGTACTAATGATTGTTATGCCCAATATTTGAACTATTTCAAAAGTTGAATATCAAGAGAAAAAAAAATTATCATGATTTGTATTTGTAGAAATCTGTTGCTATTTTTTAAATATGCTTTTCTACAATACAGACTCTTTAATAATAAAATCTTTATTCTATTTGTTTGTATAAAGTCTTATGAAAATGAAACACAGGTCAAAATTCTGTCATTTTTGGCAGGGGTTATATGTTAGTTTATATATAATTTTATTCGTTAAATTATGCAAATATTTTCGCCATGTACTTTCATTTATAAAAATTAAAGTATTTGATTTGATTAGTTTATATTTTTAATATAATAATATTTTTTATTCTACATTTATAGCTTCCAATCATTTTCTATTTTCTAAGCAATTTTTTGTACCGAAACTAATTTAAAAAGAAATCGTCTGATCTGATATTTATATCCTTAGAAAACATCTTGCCAAAGTTTTCCCTCTAAAGTATTTTTGATTCCTATATACATTTTTGCTGAGGGAAAGCTATCCTAGGGCATTTTCTATCCTTTTTCTAAAATTTTTCATCAAAATTTATACAAGTTCAATTATTTGGAATATTTGCTTATCTGTGAAAAGGCATTTCTTAATCAGTCTGGTTAAGAGTCTATTGTAATTATAATATAAATATTTAAATTTAAAGCAGAGTTGGGTTCCTTCCAGAGCAGCCAAAAAAAAAAAAAAAAAAAAAAAAAACTGGAAGAAATGCAAAAAATTGAAGAAACCAACAGAAAACAATACAGATGCTCAAAATTAAAATATATTAACTATGTAAAGTAATTAAATTCAAAGTATAATTATATGAAAATTAAATTGGAAAATTTAATATTAAAAATATTTTTGAAAAATATTCCTTTTTAATAA